>JANBPU010000406.1:0-12714 GCA_027575805.1 Mycoemilia scoparia | reverse complement strand
TATGCTCCTGAGCTTCAGAGTCATTAGGTTCTGCTCTGAGCATGATCCTTCTTCTATGGGCCATTACTATTTTGTCTTTATATTTCTTATCCTGTGATTTCTTTGATGTACTTGAACGTGGGTTATTAGATTTAGGCATTATTTCAATTGTTGGTATATTTTTAAAAATGGTTATTATGGAATACAAGCCAGTGAAGAGGAATTATAGTAACATAAGTTTAAGCCAAAGTTAGAAGCAGCTGTGGTGGTTTGCTTCAATGTGTAGTCGTTGACTTTTTTATTGTTACCATATTTGAGAGAAGTTTAATTTGAATTCAATTATTATCAAGATCAGCACATTCACACACACATGGCAGCTTTTGTATTGCTCAAACAATTAGAGGCGTGTGATCGGGTGGCTGGCTCAACAAAGAATGTTATTACATCTTGGACAATTGGAAGTGAGGCTTTCTCTATTTTCACTCCCCTGTTCCGACCTTTTGGGGGCGAATGAATGAGGCAGAGACAATAGTAGAAGCACAAAAAGTGTATCCAATAGAAGATTAAACAATGATAATATTTCTAAATCCAACTATGGTGGCATGATCGGTCTTTCACAGCCTCACATTGATTGTATGTCTGTCTGTATGAATATGTGTTTTTGTTGTGGTGGTTGCTACAAAGAATGCTTTACAATTTGATGGTTTATAAGAATGGGACAGCAAAAGCCATGAAGTACTTTGACAATACCGATCCTTAGGCTTATATGGGTAAACAATCAATTTTTGGCGCATGGGTGTATGTATGGAGAAGAGGTTTATTTTGTTGGACACAATTGTGGTAATGCAATGGGAGGAAAGACGGTGGTGAGGGGACAGTAGAATAGAAGAAGAGAATTGTAATGTTTGGGGACCACATACATGCTCAAGTTGGATAGTTGGATAGCTAAACAAAATGGGGGATTATCAGGAAACCAGCCGATCATGATGGCTGGTGGGTTTTGGGTAGAGACTTTGAGATGGAGAATTGACAATTGGGCGTAAAGTATTTATAGTCTCTTCTGGAATCTCAACACCAAAACTTTACATTTCAATATACTTTGTACATTTATTCTCCATTGACTAAATCTGTTTCTCTGCCTGTCTCTATTCGGCATTCCTCTTCGGCCTTTTCATAGATAATTATTCTCTCTCTGTGTGTGCATGTTAACTTGGTTTTCAATAATATCATACGTTGTTTATAAATTCTGATAATGGTTTATTCGGATTTAACTCAATTCTTACACCACAGTATTGCAACTCCTTCTTCTTCTGAATCAGCAGCAGCAATAGTCTCCGATATATCACCAGTAGAATCTCATCCTCGGGCCAACAGTCATTCCTACAAACAATACTCTAATACGACGACTAATCTACTGCTATTTGTAGAAAATCAACAAATAGTACCACTTCAAATTCTCGACCTCATCTCACTCATCCTCTCAGTCACAATCCTCATCATCTTTATTATACTGTTCTTCGGACGTAACTCAGAGGCAGTCAAATGGTCTTCCATCCGACTCTCGGTCTTGATGGGCCTAGCAAATATCATTTACATGTTTGCTGCCTACTTTTTTGCCAACCCCGAGTTTGAGAGCGATACTTCGATTGCTAAACTACTTCTTTGGGCACAATTCGCTATGCCGTTGATCATGACTCTGGCTGTTGGGTGTATATCGCTACAGTTGTTTTTGGCTGTATGGTTGGGGAAATTGAGGGTTGTTAAAGCTATAAACAAATTTTATGAAGCCTTTTGTGTGGTGGCTGGGATTGGATTATCGGCTCCGATATTTTGGTTGATCGCCTCTTCTTCTTCTTCGAATGATCATAGTAGCAATGAAAATAATGATAATGTCATTATAATCTTTGGGAGAAGCTTTAATACAAAGTTGCCTGGCGGTGGTGGTAGTAGTAGTGGCGCTATTGCTACATTTCTATTATGCGGCTATTTGTGGGAATTGGTTATAATATCCTTCAGTTTGGTATTCGCATTAATGGTTGGAACCAGGTGTATCAAAGGGCTTGCTGGAAGAAGGAACTATAGTAACGGTTCTGTTGAGGTTCCATTTTCTTTGCTCTATCCCGAGAATAATGTTGATGAAGAAATATCTTGCCCCATACCTGGCTCATCTACAAAAATTTGCCGCAAATACTTCCAAGCAGCACCACCACCACCACCATCATCATCACAATCTGGAAATAGTGATGAGGCTAAGCTACAGCCGCAACCAAGATTATCAAGTCCATTGGAATTTGACGATGATATTCCAGCAACACCAATCGACTCCAACTTTAATACCCAACGGGAGGCAGCAGCTTCATTATTACAACCAGCTCAACCACAACAAAAGCTATCCATGGGGTCTAGAATCAACACAACGACTGTCATTGTGTTTCCTCAGTTACCAACAAAATATTCGTCTAACCTTTCTCTTCCATCGTTATTTCGTAAAAGTATCAGTAATGGGGGTACAGTTGATAAGAGATCTTCAGAAACACTTGTAAGCTTGGGAAAGCAGCATCAATCGTTAAAATGTGGTGGCGGTGGCCCAAAGAATCAGCAAAATAGTAGAAACGGTATTGTTTGGACGATATTGAGATTGATTACAATGTATCCAATCCTACTCTTGGTGGCTGTCCGCTTGCCTTCGATAATTATTACATTGGTCTCAGTTTCTTTGTTAACAGATAATTCTGGAGATGTTGCTTCTGGTAATAGCAGTAGTAGTAGGAGAACCCCAATGCTGTTGACTTCGAGTCTATTTCTTAATAGTATCTATGGAATTGCACTGTTTGTTGCATTTATGATCAATCCTGGATTAGATGTTTCGTTATGGAGGAAAAAGTGAAATCTATTAAGATACTACAGATGATGGTGGTGATGATGATAATCTTGATACTTATATTGTCAGACTTGACTTTTTTATTTAGCTCACAATGTTATTTTTATTTAGAATTTTGGTAATAATAATGTATTTCAAAACAAGCACCTTTTATACTTAGAATAATATAATGGTTGATAGGGTGGTCGAATTCCAGTTATGGCCAATCTTTGCTAAATAGACTAGATTTCTAGAAATATTTTGGAACAAATTGGTCTAAACCTACAGCTTATGGGTCAACAATTAGGTTTATATAGAGCTTTGCTTGTGTTGACAAGGATGAGACATCAGCAACAAGCAGTGTGATGAGAACGAGATTGATTGGACCAGAATGCAATACTTGCTGTGCTGTTCTTTCCTGATAGTTGTGGGGTTTTCTGCTAGCAAACTCGCTTACACACGAGCCAGCCAAGAATATTAAGATTGGCATATAATGTAACAATAATAACCACACTTTATGACAATGATAATGATGATGAAAATTTCAATTGTAATCATACAAAAAAGAGAGGGGGACATTCTATAATATTGAGGCCAAGCTCTAGCTTATAAAGACAATGTCCACATTTTCCTGCTCCTGTCTCATTGCTTGGTTTCCCCATCCATCCTTTTATTTTTATTTCTTACCTTATTATTTCAAAACAAAAACAAGCCAATGCACATTACAGTGTGTGTTGACTAACTAGAAGCAAAACAAATACTCTTTCGTTGATCCATCATTTTATCTTTGAACCACAAACTCGTATACAAACAAAAATAGAGCCTTTTGTCTTGTTTTTGTTTTTCTAATTCTCCACTAATTGCCATTTTACTACTACTTCTACAACAACCTGACGCTCTGTGTATAATATTCAAAAAGCATTCCCTCCCTCCTCCTTCTCTCTACTCTTGCAGTGTTACACTACCAAACCCATCCGTTTATATAAAATTCAAATTCAGAACATAATATCAAAATGCCAGTGGATTATAATTTGACTGGATCTTCTTCAACACAAACACCTGTAAGGTCAAAGAATGGTGGTTTTGGGCAACGAAATGGCCAGCCCCCTGTAGCATATTCGTCACCATTGGCATATCTACAAACCCCAAGAAACAAGACTAGTGTTGGTGGTGGTGGTAGTAATTCACCATATCTAAAACATGATTTATTACCACAAGTCAAAAGAACTGAAGTACTAATTGAACTGTAAGTGTTTATATGTATATATGTATATATTTTACTCTTGCCCTCATCGCCTTCATTGTTATCATCATCATCATCAATACCAAACTAATTACTAATATTCAATTATCCATGACATAAATCCATATATAAATTTAGCAAAAACCTACGCAACAAAAAACACTGTCCCTCCGGGATATACATAATGCCATCTCTAGACACCATAACCATCTGGTATGGAGTGATATTTGTAAGATCGGGGTTTTGGAAAGGAGGGGTGTTTAGATTCCGTATCAACATTCCGCCCGAATATCCCGAAAAACCCCCCACCGTGTATATGCTGACCAATGTGTTCCATCCGCTCGTACGTCCCAATGATGGCGAATTTAATATTAAAAACCAATTTCCTCAATGGCGACCTCGACAAGATTATTTGTTCCATGTGTTGCATTATATCAAAAATTCGTTTAAACAAATTGTTTTGGATTCTTTGGAAATTTCATCGTCTGTATCTACTACCTCCACCTCCAGCACTGGAGTTGGTACAACAGGATGTTTTAATCGTGCTGCTCAAGAATTGTATTTGAGTGATAGGAATTTGTTTATTAATTATGCCGCTAGGTCTGCCCAACGCTCGATATTGGCCGAAAATATGTATGCGGTTCCGTCCAGAGATTGTTCGATTGTGTTTACCAATTTGTCGCAGAAACAGTATGTTGATGCTAGAAGGAAAATTATTGCGTCTAATTTTGAGAATGCTGGTGGTGGTGGTGCTAATGGAAGTTTTGGAGGTCCAGGTGATGATGTGGGTGAGAGAATTGAATTGTTGGACTCGGTGTTGACTAAAACTAGTAATTTATTGAATAATATTGTTTAGGAATAATTGATATTTATATTTCTTTTTTATATATGGTTATTATCTAGTTTTAGGTTTATTTTGTTTCTATTTTATTGTGAGAGTGTTATTAGTAATAATAATAATAATAATTGCTTCTCATTATCAATATCGGTTATGCATATTTTTGGATGTGCCCAAGAATAAGGTTAAAATCATTTATTAAACAATGTATTAATTTATGAATGAAATGATTATTAAACGTCTTAAATCTTCCATGTGTAATGATTGATTGGTTGGTTGGTTTAGTTCGTACATCAGCGGCATATGATCAATCAGACACTAATAATTTGGTGCTGGTCACTACTTTTCATCATCTTCCCTGTTCATGAGCCACGCGACATACATTTTGTGCTAGAGTTATTTATATAATTTAAATAATGTGGTGTGCACACACATAGACACATGCAGGGTCTTTTGATCTATTAAGCTCTAATTTCAGTCTTATTTTTTAAATGTATATATATATATATATATATATGTTTTGCCGCAACTCTATATATCATTGTGTGTGATGTATGAAGCTAAAAAAAGAACATCATGGACAAACCAGCTGGAAACATTATTGTCCACATTGCTGTGTCCAGCTACTATTGTTGGAGGCATGAGCTTTTTGATGTTCGTTTTATATCATTTGGAGATGATGGTCCATATGACTAATTCCTGAGTACACAAACGCACACGCGCACATATGGTTTAACTTGTATCACAATATATTTTACATTTCTTAAAAGAAATAGCCACACACTATTATTGTCGTTGTTGTTGTTGTTACTGCGGTATTTATGTTTTAATAATAGTATTTTATGAGATAAGATGGAATAGTGGTCTTGGGAAATCTACGTGATATATTTATTGGATCACATTGATTATCCTACGCAGCCATACATCTTTTCTTTTTCAAAGTATTATTTATTACTTTTTGGACACATGTAATGGTACGTGTGTGTGCGCGTGTGTCCTGACGTGTTAGTGACTTGATATGATATATGTGTGTGCTGTTTATAAATATATATATATATATATATAATATATATAAGGGACAGGCAAAGTAAATTCTAATGAGAGGTTACATTTATTGTACAAACCTTGTTTTTCTCTCAATTTATAAAGTTAAATTGTAGCTGTTTCAAGTATCGTTAATCGTATTAAAACACAGCAAGGTATGTATTATGATAAGGAGAATAATTTTGAAATTGTAATTCTTTTTCATCACATCTATCTATCTGTCTATCTATTCTTTATAAAAATGGAATCAGGAATAATATCGATATTATTTCTTGTTTCTCACCCATCTCCAATGGTTTCAAATCCTGTGACTAAGCCCATAACTTTTGGATATAGATCAGATCGAATTTAACCCACTTGCTGCCATCAGCACTTCTAATCGTAAACACACAAACAAACAAAAATACCAGTTTATCAAAACACACATATTCTTTCTCTCTGACTTGAAGTTAGTATTGGAAATCATTCTATTTCTTCAACCTATCTTTCTTATTTATCTACTCAAATTCTTATCTCTCTTAATCTTTATTTCCTTTCTTTATATATATATATATATATATACACGGATATTTTTTCAATCCACTTGTTTACTCATTTATTCATATGATGTCCTCATCGAATATATCATTTAATCCTAGCCAGCATAAATTCAAAACATTCATGGGGGTTTCCAACCAAATTGCCGGAGGCGGTGAACAACGGAGATATTCAAAAGAAGCACCTATGGATATTGAATACACCGATGATGCTGTTGGATGGATCAAGCATCTTGAAGATAATAATGCTACCATGCATAAAAAGAAACGTAAGTGTAGTACTGCTGCTATATTATTAGAGAGGGATATTATGATATATTTAGAGAAAGAGAAAGAAAAAGAGAATATTAATTTATATCCTTTAAACATGTGTTTGTAGGACAACATTTAGATATGGTTCGAGAAGATTTTCCAAGACCTTACATTATGGCCAAATCCAAATCGTATGGGGTGGTTGAAGAAGAAATGGGTCAGGATAAAGTTTCACAAAGAGCAGGTGGAAATTCATCATTGCCTTTTTTGTTTCCAGCTTCTAGCATCCCTCATCCACCGCCATCCACTGCTACTCATGGTAGAGGAGACGATAATGATAAGATGGATATTGAAGATAACAGCGTCATAAACAGCGGTTCGTTGGTTAGGCCTCAAGATAATAAACCCATATCACCACATGCATTCAATAGACATAAACTAAGGTTTTCTAAAGCTGCGTCTGATTATATGTCGAAATTGTCGTTGGGTGGCAGCAGTCCAAAGGATGGCCGAAAGAAGGGATCGTCGACAGTGTCTAGGAGACGAAAAGGATACTATGATTCGGATAGTGGCAGCAGTGATAGTGAATTTAGTGGTAGTGGTAGTTCTGGAGATGAAGATGATTTTGGAAAGAAAAGTGGACATCGCCATCGTCGTCACCATAGATCAAGATCTTCTTCTTCTTCTTCTTTGTCTATTAATAGAAAGAAGAATGGTAGTAGAAGTAGCACTAGAAATATAGTTAAAGGAGTCAGCAAAAGGATATATAATGAAATGACCAAACTAGCTGGGGGAAATCAATACCCACCAGTCTACCACCGAAATCCACAAGACTATTCCTCTGCTGACAATGATAACGATAAAATCAAAAACCTTTTAAAAGTTCACCACGACTTGCCACTCATAATAACCGGCTACATCCAAGCGTTCTGCAACATATTCATGGCCTCATTTTTCCTTTATATTTTATACCAGATCATTTCAACGCTCCGATACGACGTTTCTCTTAAACTTCAAGACCATGTTGCCAAAACCAACCAGCAAATAACAAACTGCCAACGCCTGTATACCGATAATCGGTGCGAGCCTCTTCACCTAAGGGTGCCTGCTTTGGAAAATAGCTGTCGGGAATGGAAGGCTTGTATTGATCAGCCAGTCGGAACCACAAGCACGTTGAGATTGTTTTCTGAAACTTTTGCGGATATGATTAATGGGTTTGCGGACCATATTTCCATAAAGGCCATGCTGTTCTTTTTCGTTATGTTTTTCGGGTCGTTCTTTTTGGCGACGCATGCGTTGAGTGCGTATAGAAAGAATAGGTATAATTATTTGGTGGAGAATCAGGCGAAGCATTCTAATGGTGGAAGGAGTGGTGATGATTCTTTGAATGTTGGTGGTAGTGGATATCATTTTCATTATTATGCTCCGCTTGGATCACAGCAACAACAACAACAGTTGGTAGGACAAATTGGATCGGGATTTTATAATGGACAGTTGGCTGGATCTTTGAATAGTATTGTCAATCCCTCCTCTTCACCTTCATCTTTTTCTTCGGCTGCTGTTGGTGGCAGTGATACGAAAACGACGTTGTTGTCATCATTACCATCATTATCCAATTCTGGAAAAGGTTCTGGAGATAATAATAGAAATAAAAATAATGATGATGGAATTGGAGGAATGAGGCATCGATTTACTTTTGGTGGTGGTAGTAGTAGTAGTAGAAATGCTGGGCGACCAACTTCATAATCATCTAGGAAATTCCAAAAAAAAAGTGAGAGAGTACTTTACTTTTATAATTACAATTTTACATTTTAATATTATTTTTACATTTAATTAACATTTTTATTGTTATTATTGGTATTTGTTGCTTGAATGCCGTCAGAGAAAGAGAGAAAAGTATAGAAAAATGCTAAAAAACAAAAGATTATAAAACTAATTGTTGATGAAAATTTAAAGCTTACTATTGTTAATATGATTGTTGATGGGAGTGGTAAGCTTTGTTTGGTTGAACAATTTCTTGTTGGCCTCGTGCTGTTCACATAAATGCTTCATATCTCTGAATGCTTGGATAAGATGCTGACGGAACATATGAATGTTAGTTTCTGGGCTATCAATGATGTTATTCCCGCCATCCGTAGTGGTAGCAGCAGTAGTGTTTTTGTTGTTATTGTTGGGTTCTCCAATATGTTTACGATAGTCAATTTTTCCTTCGATACCAATCATAATCTTATCAGAATCAAACGAATAAGGAACTCCATAGCCACGGCGAGGTTGAGCACATGAATAGCCACAAGCAAGTATGCAGTCGCCAAACGGGACAAACGAGGTTGATAGTGCCCAAGACGAAGATCTTGTGAATGCTGGGTCGGTGTAGAAATCATTGATAGTGTTTATATCTTTTTCTGATAATTTATAACCACCGGCTGAAATCAATTCTGGGCTGGGATTTTTTGAGGAGGAGGATGATGATGAGGCGAATGATGAGAGTTTGAGGAATGCCATACGAAGTCCCAATAAATGGCGATCAATACCAAAGCCATCAGAAGCAGCTTTGGTGTTTGTGGTATGTTTGTGGGCTGCATTTCGATAAAGTCTATAAATTTGGTTCAATGACATTCCATCACCACCATTACTACTATTTGATGAGGAGACGTTTTTCATTGCTTTTATAAACTCTGCTGACTCGATTGACAGCGATCTAATAGTTTCGGTCCTTCCGGCTCTGTATTTCCGTGTTGACGCGGTTTCGTAGGTAGGCGGCAAGATGCCATGAAGCCTGTAGTAGCTCAACTGAAGTGCCAATTGAACAAATGCATCCGGTGAGACTTTCCCGACTCTCTTTATCCAATCAGTACCAAACTCTGTAAACTCCCATTGAATGGAGTCTGAGTTTAAAACTAGCTGCCTGGCTTCCGACTCGGACTCAGCGATCATTTTTGAAAGAAGGTTGTTTGGCATATTGTCTATTATAGGCAAATATCTGGCCAAATATCCAAAGTTGCCAATACCACGGCCTTTTTGTGATTGTGACTGTGTTTGTTGTAATCTGGGGCTTGGTATATTCATCTTAATGATATTTTCCGGCAATCTCATAACTTTGTAAATACAATCAAACATATTGATCAAAGGCAAGGCTTCGGCCTGCGAATGATCACCCGAATACCCGATCTTTCCATTCCGGTCGATAATACACATTATGATCTTGTCCCACCACCGATTGCGGGCTGGAAACTCCGACCCGCCCTTAGTCAACAGCTTTTTATTTGACAAATCCTTGGTAGGCAAACAGCAGCTGTCATCCAGACATATAACAAACCCGGATTCTTGAATTTGTTTGAAGGTTTCGGTGTTGGTTGGGTGTTGGGAAAGTTTGGTGTATGCTGCTGACCAACGATCTCGATTTCCTGCAGTCAATAAGCCTACTGGAGGTGAACATTTCTGACGGCCATTGTCGGTGGTGGTAGCTTGAAGAGATTTGGCATGGTTTATTGCTGTGTTTATTTGGTCTTCAACGTCACCTCGAAGTAATCTTTGTCTTTTTTTGATCAATTTGCTTGTTGTTGTTGGTGGTGGTGTTGGTGTTGGTGATGGCGGCAGGGGTTTGCCTTTACTATCAACCCCGTCTTCTTGATTAACTACTGGGGATTCATGGTAAAGCTCAATTCGATAAATCTGGTTGTCTATCATGAAGATACAGTATCTGGTCATAACAGGGGACTGGGCGACGGTGTCACAACCACCACCACCAAGAAGTGAAGGAACTCGACAGCTCGAAAACATTGCTGCGTATTGTGACATACATAATGGATCCATGCTTCCCGTGTCATGGTTTCTGTATTTGTCGACTGGCCAGTGACCGGTTGCGATTATTTCCAAACAATCTTGGAGACAGCAGGCCAATTTTGCAGCCCTCCGGACCTGGTATTGTCCGTAGCCGATTTTTGTTAGCATGTTTTGGTCAGGTATGGGCTTGCGTGGGTGGATTGGGAGGTTGGAAGGGTATTGTTTTTCGGTTATTACATCGTATAAGTTACTACCAGCACTACTGTTGCTGTTGCTGTTGGTGTTACTAGTATTGGAGCTATTGATATTGTCGCTGTTATTATTACTATTATCTCCAGTAATAGCAGTAGCAGCAATAGCCCCTACCTCATGAGGCGGAGGAGGTAGTGGAGAAAGAGTAGATATGGTTTCTAATTCAGTAATATCGACTTCATCATTAATAATCATCCATCCATTAGATGAATAAAATATCGGGATTCTTGAGGAAAGATACGCGGCTTCTGACCACCAATCTGATAGCCAATTATCCGGCTGTCTGATATCTCTTTCGATCAGTAATTGCTGAAGGTGTTGGCCTGGGCCTGGTGGACTATTCTTGTCCAGGCTTATTTTACCAAACCTGGCAACAATTTTTTTTGTTCTTTCATATTCTTGAGGAGTTAGTAGAGGCTTTACTGATGCCAGGTACTTTTCAAGAGTCTCTTGGAGACTTGGAATCGGAAGACGGGGTAGATATTTTTGGTGAAAGAATGTTGAGCCTGGTCGGTTTTCAACACTATATGGAATAAAGCGCATTGCGATGATAATAAATTTGTAGAAATGATTTGGAAATGATGATGATGATGATAGAAAGAAAAGGAAATATGATGTGGTGGTCGTATATCTTTTATATGTAATCTACTCTGAATGGCCATGGAATAAGTTCCCTTTTAAATGTCTCTACCTAGTTAGTTGGCTCTTTTTTTCTAATGATATATACTATTACTACTACTACCACTACTACCACTACCACTACTGTTCTACTATATATACACGGTCTTTTTACCATGGAATAATAATAGATCATGTGAAGTGACGGAGCTAACAAACATTTTATTTCTCCTGTGCTCGGCACATGTATGTGACCGTGTATATTAATTTAAAGGATGTGGTGATAGTGCTTACTTACTATTTAGAGGTTGGTGACGCGAATTCTTTATAATAATAGTAAAAACAGTAGTTGCTGTAACCGGAAAACATTTGATATTTTAAACTATTAATCATGTCAAGGAATGAACGAGCGGACGGACGGACGGAAGAAAGAGAAAAGTTTTTGATGACACCACGGTCGTGGTTAATGACACTACACCGTCGCCAAAACAGCTGTTGATACTTTTATGTGGGATATTGACGCAACACCATTATACAGCAACAGCAGGCAATGAAAAAGAACAATAATCATAAAATGAAATAGTAACAAATATAATGATTAGTAGTATTGTTACTGGTTTGTGGCTTCATTACATTGTCAATGGAATGTTAGAAATATACAGACAGGGCCTAGGGTACAAAGAAAGAGCATTGACGCTCTTCAAGCCACTTTTACAATTTCCATAGTATTTCATTTATCATATTCTTTGCATGTTGATCATTGTTAGTAACTTACTAGTGAGCAGTTCAACAAGTTGAAGTCTTGAAAATATGATTACGAGTTGGCCTTCTTTTGTATTATAGTGGTTGCTGATACGAGATGGTCGGTGGTGGAAACATATCGCTTTTGTTTATAGATTAGATACAATTAACATTAATTCCGCCACAAATATATATATACTGGTATGACAGTGGTTCAATATAAAGTCTAAATACTGGCATGTAGATGAAAGTGTGAATATATTTATATATATATGTATATATATGGCAAGATTTTACTAGTGATTGAATTCATGGTAGGCAGAAATGGTGGACCCTCATCGGATTTTGGACCACCCATCAACCATTCAATATGCAACTACTTCTGGGGATCTATTTTTTCTAAAGCCTTGTGAACTTTGACCATATGGGATATTATTTTTGAAAGGTGAAAAATTACTAGTAAAACTAGACATCTATTTGGGAATAATTGCCCCCTATAATCTTTGGCCACCAAAATTTATCATCTAAATCTTTATTAAAATAATAATAATAATAAAGTATTATTTCT
>JANBPU010000405.1:0-12724 GCA_027575805.1 Mycoemilia scoparia | reverse complement strand
ACTAATTTTGATCACACAGGGTGACTGATCACATTTTACTAGTAAATGGTCACCCTTCAAAAATAATCGCCCATATGTGAGCCAGAAGCCAGTCACCCTGGTGGTTTACATGACTAGCTTCCGTTGGCTACAGTCACTTGGACTATCACATGAACCACGAATCAACGCCCTGAGTGGTCCAAAGCAGTTAAATCAGTGGATCCAAATATTTTCTTGGCTGTGTAATAGTTGCAGAACGACATACTGGAAGTAGTCAGGGTACTGCTCCTGATTAAAGGAAAAGGCTTTTCTCTCAATCCCTTGGCTTTATTTCTTTTCTAGCTAGTTAATATTTTTGTTATTATTCTGATGCCATCGAGGGTCGAGCCGTGTTTAGATTTTTCGGGAAAGGTTTCCTTGGTCCACAAGGGAAAGACTCTGGATGGAGCTTTAACTATTAGCAAGGAGGGACTAATGTGGAGGGATGATAGTGCCAGTAAGTAGATACATAAGCTGCTACATATACATATCAGGCCTTTAATGTATAGTGAAACCCCTGTAAGAGCAGGGGATATAGCTAGACGTTCCTGGCTTTTGACTTCGATTTTTTATTCAAAACGTGAACTGAATATTGACTGTGTATTTACCGTTATATCAAAAAAGAAACCCTTTCCAGCTTTCTATCCATATCCGCTGATATAATATTCGGATCAACTCTGTGCAAATCAAAGAACGAAAAGTATGAATCTTTTGTAAGCTGCATACAAAATAATATAGACATAAAGGAATCTGTATACTTCAATGTGTATGGCACCCAGTACACTACAACGGGAAAACGGCCAGCATGTGCAGTATGGACATTTAAAGCAGAATCCAATTTAGCTTCCTTGGAGTTAGTAAATAAGATTCGAGTTATGGCTAGAAGTCATGAGGCTGGTAAGACCAACAACTATAAGCAGATCTGGTGGCCTGTGCAAGACACCTTAACAAGTAAAAACACTTTAAAAGAATCTCACCTGTTTTTATATCATTTACAAACACTGTTGGATGATAGATAAACAGCCACATAATATACTTATCCTTCTGAACCCCAATTCCGGGCAGCTTCTTGGTGGGAAAGTGTATAGTAATATTGTTAGACCAATCCTGCTTGCAAGCGGAATCAAGTACGAGTTATATGGTAAGAGCCTTATTTCAAATAGGCAAATGTGACTGAAACCACAAATACAGCTTGTCTAATATCTATTATTGAATATTATTAGAAACAAAATATCCCAGAGACGCAGAAGAGTGTGTCAAGTCAAAGGATCTGTCACAATACACAGCAATAGCCTCGATAAGCGGCGATGGGCTATTGCACGAAATTGTTGTAAGTGCCGCACTATTCATACTTGTCCCCAGTGGATTATAATATGAATACTGTTTACCACTACTATCCTTACACTGCGTGTGAGATTGACTGATAGTATTATTACCACAAAATATTTCCCATCAAAAGCTGATTAATATCACGTATATGTTTAATACAACAGAATGGTTTGCTTTCGAGAAAGGATAATGAGCAGTTCAAGAAGATACCTCTAGCAATCATCCCAGCAGGTACTTATTTTCATCCGTTCCCCCCAAATTTCAGTATAGATGTGGGTTGGTGAATGGCTTTTTGTGATTGCATTGTTTCAAGCTAAACACATTGCTTTCCTAGCCTGCATCGATATATTTGGAAACTCAAAGAGTGTACTAACAATGCTATGTCTAATATCTGATCTAGGGAGTGGTAATGGGCTAGCCAAATCCATAGAATGCACATATCCTGAAGCCGCAACCATCGCTATCATCAAGGGAAACACTAAACCGATGGATATCATGTCCGTCAGCTTTTCAAGTGGAGTAGTGAAATACTGCTTTTTGTCAGTCACTTGGGGAATAATAGCTGATATTGACATTGAGTCAGAAAGGCTGCGTTGGGCGGGACCAGCACGCTTTGATCTATATGGCTTATTGAGATTGCTAAAACTTCGGAAATACAAAGGAAGATTGCACTACCTTGCAGCGGATGAAGCTGATGGTAATCCAAAAAAAGAACACGTCGATGGCAGAAATGACTCTAATGATAGTGGAAAAGGTATCTCTCCGTCCCCCCATATTGTAAACTCTCAGCGTATAATAAATAGCAATACATCGAGACCGCCAAGCGCTGTAGATTTTCTAGAAGGTCAGGATGCTGTGATACCAAATTGGGTAACAGTGGACGGACCGTTCACCATGGTCAATGCGGTTAACGTGCCATGGCTTAGCAAGACGTTTATGGCAGCAGAATCCCCAAGACTATGCGATGGAACAATAGACCTCATTTACACCAAGAATATAAAAAAAGTATCACTAATGTCCTACTTGACTGGACAATGCTCGTATGATAGCTTCAAGGGAAACGATATTCACCATGTCAAGGTCAAGGCACTCGTGCTTGATCCATTGGTGGGAACAAAGCCCGCAAAAAACAACCAAATTGAGCAAGATGACGAGATCCACAGCCATATCACAAAACCAGCGCCAGCCTTGTCCCCAGCACGGAATTCGGGTGCTTTAAATACAAAACAAACCAGTATGGAAGTATGCGTGGGTCCAAAAAATGTGGCAATGGCAGAAACCGATGCTTCAAGCCAGCCAATGAAATCCAGCGATGGTGAGTACCTGTACCGCAGAAAAAGTGTGTTTGGGATAGGTACCATTCGAAAAAAAGTGTCATCAGTCATCTCTCCCATGTCGCCCGTACTGAACTCGCCACAGATTTCTGCAAGTTTTTCAGAAAATCCTGAGGCATATTTGGAGAAGCCAGCGGATAAACGCCTATCATCTGCTATTAAAAACAGCGAACAATTTCGCAATTTAAGCGAGCCACCGGTCAAAATCTCACAAGGCTGTCTAAAGACCCCAGAAGAATATATCTCATGCGTGACTGCAAGCACACCACTGCACCACACAGTCTCCCCGTCTATTTCAGAGATATCATTTAAACCAAACAACCCGAAAACACATCAAAAAGGCATAATTGTTCTTGATGGCGAAGTATCGCCCCTAGGCCCAATAAAAATAGAGTGCCATCCCAGCCTTTTGTCTATAATCACAGGGCAATGGTATTGCGAGACAAAACCACACCCAACGGATGCGCAAACAAAAGCCCTGTACGGCCAAATGATCATAGGCTCAATGTCTCAGCCCACTGCTCTGATGACCTTCTCGAGCGCTAGTTAGTATGAAAACTAGCGTTTTAAAATGACTGAGGGCTCCCAGGGGGTGATATCGATCGGCGTTGCCATAGCTATGGTCACAACAGTGTAGGCATAGCAAACATACTAATATGCATATTCCTATATATACACACACATCTGCGTGGGTATAGCGCACATCAACTTTTGGATATGCTGCACCCGATTTAGTTAACACTAACTCTCTTTAAGCTGGAATCAGCCTATCGTTGCTATGGCATCGGCAAATCGCATTCGTTTACCCATACCTAGTCACACACACTCCCTCATTGAGTTTTTAATATATTAAAAATCCTCCACATGTACTTTTTATTTTTAGTGTGCAATCATTCTTTAAATATTCCACAGATGCATCGCATTCTCAAAAACTAAAACATCGATAACTGTGTGGTATAAGGGTTGCTCCTTGGTACACATGTGTTATAGACATTAGACACACTGGCTGCCCCCTATGCATAAATGAATCTAAGTTGTTGGCAGTGTAGAGCAGGGTACAGAATGGAATATGGACTTTGTACAATTGCCCGAATTTTTTTGGTTTAATTGATGCTCTGTACCATATGTTTCCATATCCAAACAGAGCTGATTTAGTGTGATACTATTAACCTAACTTTATTCTGTTACTTTGAGGCTAACGGTGTGACAGCAACCTCCTATACAACTTCGTGACGATTTCTCGCTTATAGCCAATAAAAATACCCGGTGTAACAACCTAGGACTGTGCAATGGCTAAATTTTTATATAGTCACAGCTGGCGCCTAGTTAAAAGGTATGCGAATTCCTAACTGCACAAGGCTTGCATGTGCGTGTGTTTTCGCTCAAAACACTCCTGCTGTTACCAGTCTTGGCGAATAATTGGCAAGTTCTCCATTAAAAGGAAAGGGAACATGCTGGTGCACTCGCATATTCCCTGTTAATCGGCCCATAATCCACACGGCTTGGCTGGGGCCTGACAGATCATTGGCTATTACCCAGGGTATTTCTGTGGTACACTTTCAAAGGAGATCCCGCCATGTATTGCTAAGATAAGCTGGCTTTTTGTCAATTGGAATAGCGAGTGCCTAGCACCATTGATGGCGCCTCCTTATATTGAAAAAGGTGCATCTTTAGTCATTGGAGGTGCTGATAGTCTATTGTTTCTGATTATGGTTATATTGAATCAAAAAGCCACAAGCTGAATATTTGTAGAAAGTTAATATCCTATTGCTAGGACCTGAGATTACGTATCCACATGCCAGCAAGCATTATTCACTGGCACGTTGGATTGTACCTGGGATCCGAACGCCCTAATATAGCTCTAAATGGTAAAAGGTTTCTCATCTGTCTGTGTGTAGATGTGGATGCTTTGTAATATGCGTTGGTGTATTGTATCAATAGACCTAATTGCTGAAATAATAGTCAAAAACTGATAGTATAGAAAACTATTCGATATTGCATTAATGTTTGCATACAGTATCAATGGGACTTATTGGCATGCTGGATGTTTACAAAAAAGTACAAAGTGTAACTTGTGAGTGCTTATTTGTAGGCTATTGTTATTTTTAGTTACCATGAGGTTGTGAGTTTGCCAACACATCTTAGTTATGTGTGTACTATGTTGATGTGCAAAAACATCGTTTTCAAGTCCAATGCCTTTTACATCTCAAGGCTTTGAGTGAACCAAAAGGCAGATTAACTTGTCAAAGACGGGGAAAGCTTTTTATCAGATGGGGAAACCAATATCAGAGTGACTGTGATCAACCCTATCTCACAAGTTCTGGTGGTGTGGTAAAGCCATGGGAAAACAACTTTGCTGTCCAGCAACAGCATTTTGGAAAGTTGGCTAATAGCCTGCGCTCTACATGACTCGGCGTCCCAAGCAATGACACACATATACATACACACAGTTATTGATGTATGTGTGTGTGTGTGAATGTGATTGTGTGTTCTCTAAAGGATTTTTGAGAGAATTTATACATGCTCATAATAAATGTATTATGTAAACAATAGTGTATAGTTGTACATCATACATGATTTTAGTGTGGAAAAAGCTTCTGCTAAGAATTCTTTGGTAGCCTCTAATCAATGGAGGCCACACTGTTATTCAGACACACTACCGCATTTAGGCACTACTGTACCAGCAAAATTGCAGACTAGTAAAGCGCAACCCGATTATTTGTATAATGCCCACATATCCTAAAAAGCTGGTCTCGCTTTAATGGTTGGGAGAACAAAGAGTATTACCAAATCACCCTGTGTGTTTTGGGAACATGATATTGTGGTAAACACACTCCCTATAGCCATACTTTCTTTTACCAGATCACTATTATAAGTCTTTAGTTTGATTTGTAATTATATACACTAGTGGACAGCAAGGCGTAGAGGCTGAGTATACCCTGAGCATATGTATTACAGAGCCAGTGGCTAAATTGTATCAAAACCACAATGGTTTTGCTGTAAGTCGCTTGGACGACCTTGCTATAGAAATGTATAGTAGAATTTATTTAAGGGGTATTCTGTGTATCATCATCATCGCCAGAGGCCTTTATGCATTCTATAGACTTGGGCAGTAAACCCCACAGGGTTATATATTACAGACAAAAACAGCAACATGGGCTTTGTTGCCTTGTGATTTAATACAATGTGAACATAGGACATAGGGTCGCATTGATGGTGCGGTGTTGTTACGCTCTAGTTAAGAGTGCTGGTGGTTGCAAACACCCTGCTGTATCAGCCAACCCCTTTTGGTTTTTCACACAGATGGAGGAGGCATTATGTCTGGCCAGGTATTCACAAGCATGATCCATGTGCCGTTATTCCTGCGCTCTCCAAACGGAAAATTAACTAATGCACAGGCGCTCAATGTCTTTGCTCTTTCGTTTTTTCAACAATGTTTGAGAAACTATCAACTCCGCTGCTGTGTTTCTTGAATGTTTATAACTGGGCCTATCAGCTCCTGTTTTTAGTACATCGTACAGATCCCAATTTCCCTTTCCTTTTACCCCCCTTCTCAACAATGATCGCAGACACTCCATTTTTTTATCACTACGCGAGCTTTGACCCCAAGCTTAGACCTCTCACAATACCAAATCCCTGCTTTATTGACAAGTCCTTGGCCAGTCGGTCCCCTTCTGCCTCGCCATCCCAATGCTTTAGGCCGACTCCAGCCCTCTCCGCATCGCCTCAGTCTTCGTCTTATACAAGCACGTCCTGTCATGATACGTGCAGCCCGGCGTCAAGCGCCAGCTCGTCGAATAAAAAGAGCGATAATTTGTTTAAAAACCCACCAAACTCATTCATATCTTACAGGCTGGATAAATGCAGGGAGCTAATGAAAAAGTACCCGGATCTCAACCAAAGGTTCATCTCCAAAATGGTTGCGGACCTCTGGAAGAACGAGTCCAAGGAAGTCAAGGACATGTACAAGGCTCGCTATATGGAAATGAAGCAAGACAAACAGAATGAGCAGAAAAACCTGGCCAAAAAACTAAATATAAGGCCTTTGGATGAATCTTCTTCCAACGACTCCAGAGCCAAGCGGCGAAAGACACAAGGCTTGAACGTCGCAAAGGCATCGAATGCTTTCATAAAATATCGTAGAGACAAGTCAAAGGAGTTATATGAGATCAATCCTGGGCTAACTCAGCCAGAGATTTCTCGGATACTAGGCGAAAAGTGGAAAAACGAATCCAAGGAAGTCAAGCAGTTTTACAAAAAGCTACAGATACTTGAGACGGTAGAAACCAAGGCAAGGCAACAGGCCATGCTTGACCAGCTCAACTTGGAGGTTGATATTAACAATGACCTCAGCCATACACAACAAATCAGCCCTGAGATTCCACAAAGGACCTTGTCTGTGCCTCCAAGGCAAACCGTTAATAACCAAACCTGCCTACACTACAAGCTTCCTAGCATCAGAGAGGTTTTCTCTGACATTCCATGGAACGACCACCTAAAAACCAACCACAACTTGTAGAGCGCTGCTTTAATATGTATTTTGCAAGCTCTCCACCAAAAGGGGACAGGCCGCGGTGCCCTCGTACATTCCCTGCAAATCAGCCTACGAGCTATAAATTTTACCTGGAGTCTCAGCGGTGATTAGCTAATATTCAAGGGAATATCCTAGTACACCCTTGAAGAAGATTCTACCATTAGTAGAAATACTATTGATATATGATTTTAGTTGTTGTGGCCAAACTATAGCCTATAGATAGCGAGTTTTCATACCTTTTACTGCGAGTAACATGTTTTTCTTTCTTATTTAATGGTGTTATTAATTTATTGGATATAATACATATATTCCCCATCTTTAAAGCTCAGCAAACATGTTACAATCCGCCACATATTGTGTATAAAATCTCTGTATTGCTTGGTACAATTCCATGACCATTGTCTACCTATCTTAGCTATGCCTCTAGAGCCACGCCACAAAAGCACTGCGCCATGCAATACTATTGCGTTAAATTGTTGAATGGGCTATTTGCAGCACAGAATGGGGCGTGTATCTTATTTTAAATGCAAATGGAAGTTTTAGCAAAATTTCACTGTCTATAATGTTGGAATATGATACGTCGCATGTTATTATAGATGCCACCTTGACAATGTACAGCAATCTTTCTTTATACTAAAACTAAAAGTATTTTCTCTTGTACTTGAAGGTATAATAGTGGCAACTGACATCCTCGCCTTTAACAATGGTGTCATGATATATAAAAATCGGCAGTGCATTGGGCTTATAGGGAAAAACACCGATAGGGTAAATGTCAGGTATCTTGTTACATTATAACACATACATAGTATGCCCCGCACCATTATGTACAGATATATCCTCGTGGTTTGGTACATATGGGTGCCGATCTCTTCGATTAAATATGTTATATATGCTATAATATTCGATGATCTTTAACAATAGAATAGTGCAGAATTCAGTATTTGTATTATTACACCAAACACCGAGATTATGACCATTGTAACACTGTGTTTGTGATTGTCTTTTTTTTCAATATAAAGGCGATATTACAAAAGGCGAATATAAAAGTAGAATAAAATGGGATATTTGTTCTTGAGCATCAAACAATGCCTGAACAATATTCTAAATGATCATATGATGAGAAACCTTTATCGATGAAGCTGACATTTCAATTGATTGCACAGCAGATATAACTTTTTACATAATAATCTTTGAAAACAGGTACGATACGTCCATAAAGTTGTCCTAATTTATAAGGCCCACATGATGCCAAAACATCCTTCTTTATCAATGAACATTGGCCATACCATATCACCATATTCCATCTTCAAAATTCATATATGCATGTGTATCTGGATGTCAGCTTTGCAATTTCCCAGGCTATTTATGCAGGATGTTGTTTATCGCTGCCTATATCCAAAAGACCTACACAGCGTCTAGCCATTCCCAAAGAATCCGAATAGTTCCAGTTTAGACCACTACAATTATATTGACCTTAGGGTGTGTGTGTGTGTGTGTGTGTACTCCTGTAGAGCTTTGATAGACATTCGCTATTCTGTCTTACAAGGGAAGTGTTTTTATATGAAATCCTATAAACACAAGTGTTATATACCA
This sequence comes from Mycoemilia scoparia, assembly GCA_027575805.1. Taxonomy (NCBI): domain Eukaryota; kingdom Fungi; phylum Kickxellomycota; class Kickxellomycetes; order Kickxellales; family Kickxellaceae; genus Mycoemilia; species Mycoemilia scoparia. The sequence continues at coordinate 3,916 of JANBPU010000405.1, read as the reverse complement.
TTGGAAAGCTCTCGTTTGGGAGAGCTTAATTCAATTAGGAATGCTATTCCCCAAACCAATATTGAGGGTGTGATAGTGTCTCAAAGATTGAGGTAGAAAGAATAAATAGTTATTGGTTTCAAAAAATTTGTCATGGTATCTCATGAAACCATGAGCACAGAGATCATTCTATATGCTGTTATTATATGGCTTAGTATATGCCTTAATGGGATTTCTTATAAACAGAAAGCCTCATAACAAGTATATAATATATTTTAACAGCCACTTATTATTATTATTATTAGTATCACTTTTCTATGGTAAAGATTTTTACTATAAGTACTTAGTATGTTTCACTTTTAATAAAAAACACACAACTTTATAACATTTATTCTTTAATATATTCAACTATAAAGTATCATTTATTTATTATGGCGGGAAGTGAATCTACAGCTTCTTCTATCAAGATAAATTCTGTACTAGATAGGAGTGAAGTCAAGTCAGATGGCGCCCAATGCAAGGGGGCTGCTATGATTACCTTTCACCCATCAAGGTTTAATCCAGAGAAACCTGAAGATTTCTTTTGGTCGTTCGAAGCGTTTATGAACCAAATGAAGGTGCCCAAAAACGAGTGGGTAAAGAACATGAAGAGCTTCCTTTCGCCTACAGAGAAACTCCTTCTTAACCAAATTGGCAAGATATACCCTAACAACGAGTGGGACGCGATCAAGCCTGCCTTTATGAAGCTATTCCTGGATGATGATGACGACGAAGTAGATGACCCTATCCAGATAATAGAACAATTCTTGCAAGAAGGGTTCAACAAGACCAAGGCAAAACGTCAGCTAGTACAACTGCAAACAATTTACAAGTCTGTTAGTGCATGGTCTAGTGATACCAAGATAGAGAGATTGTTGAAGTATATATGCCCCGAGTGGCTGCCTGAACTCTTACCTAGAATTAGGAAGGCAAAAGACCTGGACGAAATATTTGAAAAGGCCATTGAGTTTGCTAAGGACGAAGCAGATAAGCCCAAGTGGGAGCTGAATATCCAGAAGGCGATGCAAAGTGGTAAAAAACAGGAAGAAAAAACGAAAACGATGGTTAGCAATGACAACAATTATGAAATGACTGAATTGACCAAGCAAATCACCAGACTTACCTTGTTAATTGAGAAACAGAACCACCCAGCCGCGCCCACTACTCTGTTGTGTTTCTATTGTAGCCAAACAAATCATACCATGAAGTCGTGTGCCGCGTTGAATGAGGATTTAGAAACAGGAAAGATTGAAAAACGAAATGGAATGTTGTGCCTACCTAATAATGGGCCCAAGCTTATCCCAAGTGAAAATGGGCTAAGGGCCTCAATTTCAGGTAGTAATCGGCGTCAGGTCAACCTCATTGAGATGGCGGAGGTGATAGATGAGGAAAGGAGTGAAGAAGAGGACGAAGGAGAGGAAGAAATAGAGGGAAGAAATAGAGGAGATAACAATCACGTTGATGCCGCTGAAAAAAGGAGAGGAGGAGATATAGAACGTGATATAAGAGGTATACCAATTGTAAAACGTGCGAAAAACACTAGTACCAGCCCTATGGATGTCGAAAATGGGACTATTATGGGACAAAATTCCGAAAATTTAAAAATTGTAAAAAAGCCAGCATATAAAATCAGATCATCAGTGGAAATGCCTCCAATTAAGGAACCAATTGAGCAAGCCATGGGAAAGGCTACAGTGTCCGTGCCAATGTTGCAGTTCCTAGGAATGAGTGAGGAGGGCCGAAAATTCTTACATTCGATTACTACTAGGAAAAGAGTGGCCTATACAGATTCGATTGAGACAATTAACAACCAGGCCATAGTAACACCTTCCTGTGATATGCTGGATAATTATAACAAAAAATCAGCAGCTTTATACTCAACCAAAGCAATCAGAGTACGTGCCAGTGTCAATGGAGAGCCTGTTATAGTAGTTATTGATCCTGGTTCTGAGCTTAATGTAGCAAATAAGCAATGGCTACGTGAAATGGGTATACATATCAACACTATCACTACTCCAACTATGATTGATGCAGGTGATCACTCTAACCCAAGTAATGGGGTTGCATGGGAAGTAAATGTACAATTTGGACAAGCCAAATTCAATACAGCAGCAATTGCTATCGATAAATTCAAGTATAACCTTTTACTTGGACTACCTTTCCTTGAGCAGTCAGATTGGAAAGTCGAGAAGAATGATAATGGTATTCGTGAATATGTCATTACAAATGGACTTGAGACTATTCGTTTTAGAACTGCACTCAACCAAAGAGAAGAAAAGCAGCTATCGATTAATGACATTACCGCTGAGATGCCTGATGGTATATATCATGTCAACCTAATTGAAACCAGCTTTGAATGCAATGCAGCCAAATATAAGCCTGTAGGAAAGAAGGTTCATCCAGTAAACCAACCTCTGAAGAATGAGCAGCAACTGATGACCAATAAAGACAAATCTCAGCATACATATGAGAAATCCCAGCATTTGACTGCAGAGAGACTCCAACAACTTGTCATTGGTGATGGTTGGCTAAGTGATAAAGAAGTATCTCTTTTTCGAAACGAACTCATCCAAGTAGATGCTGCCTTTGCTTTTACAGATAATGAAGCAGGCTTACTCAGTGCTGATATAGAGCCTGCTATACGAGTTCCAACAGTACCACATGAGCCTTGGAATTTCAAACCTTATCCAGTACCTCGACCAATATATGATAAAGTAATTGATCTAATTCACTCAAAGATAAAGGCTGGAGTCCTTGAGCCTTCTATAGGACCATATGCCAACCGGTGGTTCATGATTGAAAAGAAAGAGAAAACTCAGCTACGTTTCATTCAAGATATGCAGCCAGTAAACCAAGTGACTATTAAAAATGCAGATAGGCCTCCTAATGCTGAGGAGATTACTGAAGATGCCAGTGGACATGTTTTGGTAACCGTGTTTGATCTTTATTCTGGTTATGACCAACTGCCTGTGGATAAAAGAGACAGAGATATATTCTCTCTCCACACACCCTTGGGCCTAATGCATATGACAAGACTTCCTATGGGGTGGGCAAATTCAGTAGCTCACTTCCAAAGGATAATGCACAAGATATTTATGGACTATATACTACATAAAGTAAGGATCTTTATGGATGATGGTGTGATCCTGGGAGAGCGTATGTCTGAGATAGATGATGTAGATATAGTTGATGAGGATGGTATACGATTCATGGTGAAGAGACATATACAGGATGTTGTGGAAGTACTCAAAGTTATAGCCAGTGCAGGATTGACTATTAGTGGAATTAAGACTAGGTTTGGAGTGAGGGAAGTAAACATATTAGGATATGAGTGTGGTCCAGAAGGAAGAAAGCCTGAACCAAGTGCTGTACAAAGGATAGCTAATACACCAACACCTGCTGATGAGACCCAAATAAGGAGCTTTGTTTCTGCATGCTCCTTCTTTCGCAATTGGATTCCCAACTTCTCATCTATTGCAATGCCACTCTATCACATCCTAAAGAAGAATATAGACTTCTATTGGGGGAAGGATCAGGAATTGTCCTTCAACCTCCTAAAGGATGCACTAACCACAGCCCCAGTGCTATGTAGTCCAGTATACAATGTACCTGATCGTCCTTTAATAATAACTACTGATGCTAGTCCTTATGGTGCTGGAGCTATTCTTACTCAGGAAGATGTCAATGGAGACCGTTACTGTATAAGATATGAGAGCTATAAGTTTAATGAGCGAGAGCAAAGATATGCCCAGGTGAAGCGTGAACTGTTTGCAATCTATATTATGCTAAAGAAGCTCCGTCACTATTGCTATACTACGGCAAAGGAAATGAGTCTAGACTCAAATAAAAAAGAGTCTAGACCAATTTATATTTCTTTTTTGACCTATTGTGTCTAGAC
>JANBPU010000404.1:0-12732 GCA_027575805.1 Mycoemilia scoparia | reverse complement strand
ATCAGGAACTGCGTGTAGAATCCCCTGTGTTTGGGCCAAAATCTGATGAGGACCCACATTTCTGTCTATTATACATAGATAGATTCGATACCTAGCCAAGTCTTCCCATATAAATAAATATTTATTTATTTAAAAAAAGCAAACAAAAAACAAAATAACACAAATAAATTACACTAATTTAAATTACTATTACTTTGGTTTTTTATTTGGCCAAAGAATCTACTATAGCACTTTTGAACACAATTTTAGATCTATCTTTTGGATTTTTTATGATCGATTCATCCATATATTCAAAGAAAGCGCCAAGAGTACATGTACCAGCACCCAGTTGGGGATGATGAGAATCTTTGGGCAAACATCTAGGAATATGGACTTCACGATCCATATACATTGTTCTTACATAGAAACCTGTGGTATCAAAGTTGTTATTTTTGGGAATAATACTTTGATTTGGTTCATTCTGGTTGTTAGTAGTAGTAGTATTTGTATTGGTACTGGTGCTGATGTTGGTCTTATTATTGTGGTTATTTGTTGTTGGTGAAGAAGGTATTTTATTTTCTTTGGGTGAACTTGCTTTCAACAAACTGTTATTGTTGTTATTGTTATTATTATCATCACCGCTACTAGCAACAGTTTTGTTGAGATTAGAGGAGGAGGAGGAGCGGCTAATTTCGTTTTCATCTCGAAGTAACTCAATCCTAATAGTTGACGAATAAGGAGGCCAATATCCACCAAAAGTGTCTTTATGCTCATTAGTAAGATGATCGCCAAGCAACAAAAGAATAGCACTTAGCTGGACATCATGAGCAGAATATATTCTGAACTTTGGTGGCGTTGGTGGAAGACCTTGAGTAGAATTATCGTTAATATTATTATTAGCTGCTACTGCAGCATCAACGACATTCTTTGTAACCAATCTAGCAATTGGATCATAAATCTTTGTAAAATAATTGCTTGGGTGAGCATGTGGGGCATAAGCCTCAACAAAAGCATGATGGCTCAATTCGCCCAACAAACTTGGAGTCACATCTTTGGGTAACGGAATATCATGAAAATGCATAGAAATCAGAGTGTCATAGACCCAAACCAATGGCAGGAATTTAGAAGACTCAAACACTTTTTGAATATCCTTGCCAATACTTTCCAAACCAAACAACGATTTTATAAATGGTTCGTAGAGGTGTTTGATTTTTTGCTGAGCCAATAATTGGTGCCTGTTTAGTTCTTTGAAGCCTTGGCCTTGATCGTAATGAATATACATATCGTCGATTAGAGCTGGTTTAATATTCATTGCCAATCTGCTGGATTCTGGAGCATTGGGAGATACGCTGTTAGGGTATAAGCCGGTGACAAGCTGATGAAGTGATTCGATTGCTCTTGTGTATTGGGTTGATCGCAAATAGATTTGGTTCTTGTCTGCTTCGGAGGAGGAGGAGGAGGAGGAGGAGATGTCTCGAGGTAAAAATCCTAGGTGGTTGATGTACAAGTCCCGTAGGAATGTACCAACTCTTTGCATCGATTTTCTTCCTCTATCTGTCAATTGACCGTATTCACAAGTATTGTACCCATAGTGCAAACTACTGCTATTATCATCATCACCACCACCACTATTATTAGGGGGTTTACTGATATTCTTGAAAGCATTACTTGACTTAATGTCGGAAAATATATTATAAAGCCATACAGCCGGATATTTTTCACCATTATCATCGACATGTTTGCTTAGAGGATGGGGCAAGTGCTGGTTAACAGACCTTGCTAGAGCCGATTGAAACTGATTTGCTTGTTCACATAGATTCCATTGTTGCGGGGTTATAGTGTCAAATCTACGTGTCATTGGTGCTCTTTCTCCTATTAAAATGTTTATCAATATTTATCATTGTCAACAACAATAACAGCATTGGTAGGGTTGGTTTGTATAAATGCTACAATATAGAGTGTGTATATATATATATATAAGTATAAACAGAAAATGGATGTAAGCAGAGTAACGTACCATGTCTGTGGAATACTTGGACACCAACTAGCTTCAGGTAAGAAGGATAATTCTTTTTGATATATTCGGGAGTCAAAGTAGGGAGTTTGCTTGGAATTGCATACTCCATTGAATTTGAATTGCTCTTGGTACCAGCTCTGCCTCCACTACTGGCCTCGGTCAACATTATAAATAGATATATAATTATGGATAAGGAATCAAGCAAAAGGACTAAAGATAGAAAAAGTGAAAGAATGTCTGTTTGTTCCTTGTTGTCAATATCCGAAATAGGACCTATTCCAAGTATTTATGTAGGGACCTTCTTTTTGCTCACTAATACCACTGCCATTAAAGTTGTAGTCTGGAAAATGTGTGTATGTGTGTGTGAACTGCCAATTTCAGAACTGCGGTAATAGGTTAATCCTAGAACGTATTCAAAAGGCATTGAATTTGGTGTGTGTGTGTGTGTGTGGCTCATTATTAAGATTTGCAGATGTATTATGATTGAGGCAGAGTAGCTCTTTGTTCAAGCATCGGACATTATTTTGGAAGAGATCTGCAAGCCCACATACTATATGCTTTCGAAAGGAACAACACCTGTCTGTCTAGCTTTATTTAAGCTGAAGATGGCGACAAGATGGAATTGTTAAAAGAATTGTTTAAATTAAATGTCTGAATCTCCTTTGAAGATGTACCAGAAGAATACCCTGGATAATGGCCAATAATCTGTCAGGCTCCAGCCAAAATGTATGGGTTATGGGCTGGTTTGCAGGGAATGTATGTAGGTACCAATCTGTTTCCTTTTTTTGTGCAGAGCATGCCAAATGATAATAATAATAATAACAACAATAATGCCAAGAACAATTTGAACAAAACATAGAGGTCTGGAAGCATGGGGGTATGAAGCCTATCTAACACTGCTGCTGCTGCTGCTGCTGCTGTTCTTACTCTCATAGAATGGGTATGTACGCTCACATGTTAGTACAGAACAAAATCGTTTGCGATAAAAAACATATTACAATGCCTGGTGCCCACAGCAGCATTCTCCTGACTATAAATAATGGGCTTGGCTATGGTGATCGGGTGGGAACCAACACAGCAAATTCACATTTGTATGGTCACACCTTAAGTCACAGACGACAAAGACAAAGGTTAAAATATTACCCTTTAACAGGCTTGAGCTAAAACTACAAAGGCGCTTTGATCAAAAATTACAAGATTATATTGGCGATGATTATGTAGGTGGGAGGGAGTAGCGAATGAGCGAGGTCTGATCTGACGGACTTTATTGTGAATGACCACCACCATCCATTTCATCAAACATCATAGTCACAGGTGATTGATCTGCATCAATGGGGAGGAAAGTTATGGTAAGCACAGATCAGAGGATACAAGATAATGAAATACGTTTGTGACATTGTCTCCAATCAGCTGCCTGGCCTGACCGTAATAGATGACAGGGTCTCCTCTAAAGGATACCAGGATATTTCCTTAGCTACCTGCCAATCGTTGCTAAGACTCCAGCTAAAATGTATGTATAGCTTATGTCTGGTTCACAGGGGATATGTAAGCGTTTATGTCTGTTCCCTTTTGGTGGACAACTTGCCATCTGATGGATTTCATTATTATTATTATAGTAAGAATCATCAATCGCAAATAAACAGCATAAAGTGTCTGACTGATAATATCTTTTTATCAGTTTTCCCATCGAAGCCATAAAAATAAGCTATTGTTGCTATTGCTACTGTCATCATCATCATCATCAGTCGTTTGTGATAGTTTATTTCTCTCCTCTGTTCTATTATCCTACTTTATCTTTACAATATCTTTCTTTGTTTCCAGGTACTAAACCAAAGCATCTTGATAACCACACACACACACACACACACACAAAGACATACTTTCGAGGGGGGAACTTTCTTGTAATACTAATTTCTATTGCATATTGATTTGAATTTGTTAAATTCCACAAAAATACAAACAAAACTTACCGGTGTTCCGAATGCAATTGGCAACATTTTCTTTAAGCAAGTCAACCAACCAATACACCAATAATAATAATAATACTAATAGCAATAATAATATTAGTACCAGTATAAATAACCATAATAGCGACAGTAGTGTTGGTACTGGTAATATTATTTCTGACTGGCTACAAATTCGCTCTTCTTCCTCCTCCTCCTCCTCTTCCTTCTCCAATAACCATATCAATCTCGATAGTAACCAGAAAACACCCATTACATCAAAAAACAGAATGTACCTGGTTCTCGGCGTATTAAGCGGCGTCGCACTAAGTTTTTATTTGGCCTACAAATACTATGAAAAAGAACAATACCGGAATTCCAAGGCCTACAAGACCCGTAAAAATAGTCGTCAGCAATACCGAAAACAAATGCACGAGCTTAACCAATACAAAATGCAGCTGAGTGAATTTGTCGAAAAGGATTTCAAAGTGTTGTTGGATACTACGATGGTATTGAAAGATGAACTCAAACAAGCCGTTGATAATCTCGATAATAATAATAATAATAATAACAACAATCCTGACGATGCCGAAAAGGAGAATGAAAACAGCATTGAGAAAAAGAAAAAGAAAATCGATTTACTCAAGGACCGCATTAAACGGGAATATTTGTCACGAAGCGAAGGGTTATTGAGATTAATGGAAAGAATCGACGGTGTGCATCCACTAAATATATGGCTGGAAGGGGGTTTTGAAGATGATCCAATGTCCGAATTTATTGAAGATGATGGCAGCAGTTGTAGTCAATCTCAGGTGTCAAGTAATAGTGGAATCAGTCATATTTCTTCTTCAGTATCTTCGAAATCTGGTGGCCCAAACTACTACAGCGATAATACCACCACCACCACCACCAACAACAATCAAAAGATGAATAATAATACCAAGGACTATGATGTCGAATTTGTTGAACAGTTACGGAAATTTACCAATGATGTTCGTAAGATTCGTAGATCATTAATCAAAAGTACTCAGAAACAGTTGAATCTTGTTGATAAGAGCATGAGAGAATCTTTAAAAGACATTAATCATTGATCTATTATTTTGGTATTTGTTTTTTACAAAGGATATTTGATTGATAGCAGATATATATATACATATCACTATGTCAGATTCTTTTTTAAATGTAAAATCCATTTATTTATAATTTCCAAGTTGTTGTAATCAATTTCGAGAGATACTGTTTTTTGATTGGATAATAATTTAGGATTATATATTATTGAAACAAGTAAAGAGAATAAGAACAAAGGGTTGTAGGAGAATAATAAACACTAGCAAACAAATATATTAAAACAAAAAAGAAGCATGGTAATATTAATAATAAATAGTTATACAAATACGAGAAAATATCGGTTATACAAGTTGGAGAAGGAGGAGGAGAAGGAGAGATTGAGAGGGCAAGTTAGTGGTTTCTGGAACTAGATAGAAATATAGTTTAATTATTGGCTTTTATAACAAAAACAACAGGCCAGTAATGTGTATACGGGTGGGTGTGGTCCATCAGCCCAGACTACTAGGAAAGCCAAGTAAGTTATTTATGGAATAATATGGGGGATTACTGGAGACAAACGACCTTCACTACACGCCATAATAGTACATGACTCTTGAGAACTATTATGAACCGAGTGCTGCTGTTTTTCCATTTGAAGCATAAGCTGTTTATGGTTCATCTGGTTGACAATAACAGCTCCAGCACTAGGATCCGAAAATGGATGGAACATAATGTTTTGTTGGCTACTATCACTAAACGATGGACTATTGGTGGCATCACAAGAATGCTGATTAAGTTGAATATCCGATGGCCGGTTAGCAAAACTACTGCTACTAAAGCTGCTGCTGTAGTGACTTCCGCTAGCACCGGATGTGCTCATATTAGAAAAGTGAGTATGGTGATGATGGTGGTGGTGGTGGTAGTCAGCTTCACGATATCTTTGTTGATGAGATGGTCGGCTACTACTATGGCTACCGATTGCACAGCTACTGCTGGTACTACTGTTGCTGCCGGCATTGGTGTATTGCGACGAACGAGTTTCAATGTGGGTGCTACCCACGCCGACATTGCTAGTGCGACCTGTTCCAATGCTTCCATTGCTGCTACCACTGGGGCTGCCACTACCGCCACCAGGACTGTGGCCGTGGCTGCTGACGCCACTGGCACTTCCGGATGGCGGGTGGCCACTGCCATTTTTGCTGTTGCCAGGGCTGCAACATTTGCCGTGGCAATGATAATGGCGACGATATTGGTGGCTACGACGCGGACGACTATTGACCATAACTACACTACCAGCGATACTCGATTCGTCACTAGAGATGTCGAATTCATCGGGGGACACATGAGTAGCCACGCCTGGCTCAAGCATCGGCTTGAATTCAAACGATCTTGGATTACGGCCGTGGGCTTCATCGATACCATTGTGGGGGTGTGAGGCACCACTGCCATCTTCGCTACTGTCATCATCATCTCCATTATATCCACCTGGATATCCAGTAGTAATATTGGACAAACCAAGACCTCTTCTATTAAAGCCGCCGCCGCCGCCGCCACTACCATCATGACCATTGTTTTTCCCGCCATTGTTACCACTGTGATGAGGAGAGGAGGAATTGCTGGCATCGGGAAAAGAGAGAAGACGTCTTTGAATAAAACCCGGCACAATGCACGAAGCAGTAGTTTTCCAGAATCGATCCAAAGCTGGGTTGAAAATAAAGATGCCAAAATTAATGATGCCCTGGACGGCTTGCAAAAGTACAGCAGCAACCAAAAGTCCGTGCGAGTTATTGTTGGCCATAACGAATGCGACGCTAAGAGATTGGGTAATGATTGGGACGAGCGGATAGAGCATGATTCTTTGGATGGCAAATCGCATTTGGCGGCGGTTCTTGGGAGATGTGTAGGCAGTCATTCCGTGGTTGCCAGTCACTGAGCTGTGAGTCAATTTGATTGGAGTTGGTGTGGCTCCAGGAGAAACCAGAGATGTGGGAGATGTAGGGTCGTTGTCGTCGGCGGAAATAGTTATGACAGTATCTTCCTTCTGGGTACTGATTATAGTCCGATTTGCTGCCGGACTACCACCATTCCGTGGAACCGAAGTGGCGGCAGGGGTCGATTCCACGCCACTGGCCTTATTTCTGGCCGTCCAGCTCATACTGATCCTATCTGTCCAATTCCCCCCACTACTGCCGCCGCCGCCGCCTCCATGGCCCTTACCGGACACAGCAGTCGAGGCTGATGACGAAGTGCCGTAGTAGTAGGGCCCGCCGTCAGGATCCGATAAATCCGACGTCTTCATATGCGACAGCACGGGCCACAGCCTCAAACACACCAACACCGAAATAACCGCACAATACCCAACACCAACTGCAATCCACGCCCAAACACACGCCCAGTAAATCCTGACCAAATCCAGCCTCCCCACATCAGCCGACCGAAAGTTTTGTAAATTGATGACCCACCTCTGGTCGGGAAATACATACATAATCGGGTGGGTCACAATAAAGGCCAGCAAGAACGACATGGGCTCGTACCACTTGTTAATGACCTGGCTCCACAGCGCGCCCCTCTTCATAAGAACCGAAAGATGCAACTGTAGCGCAATACACATGCTCAAGAACACAAACCCCACCGTCATGGCCTGCATTATCCACGAAATAAATCTCACCCCAAGGCCATCCATCGGGCACATAATCTTCGACGACAGGGTAATGCTTTGGAGCACCGAGAAAACTAGGTCGCAGAAAGCCAACGACACGCTGATACGAAACGATGGTCTCTTTAGCGAATTGGTTCCCCAATAAAATCCCAACACTATGATAATGACCAGTCCCGACAGTACGATAGAAATCCCGTTAAGTACCCACGCTACTATTATCCACGTATCGCCAATACCCTCGAGATTGTCGAAAAAGTTCACAACATGGTTGTTAAAGAAAAACTGCAGGTAGTCAAACATTTGAGGCGGTGTTTCGGGATCGATCATGATTGAATAGGCTTTCCATAACTCTTGGTTGCTACCTAATGTTATTGTCGTAGACGAGATTTCTTTGCTCAAGTTATCGGGCGTGTTATGATCCTGCTGCTGCTGGTGGTGGTCTTCATTGGTGGAGAGAGAGGATATGAATGTTGATCGGTATTGGCTGATTAGTTCGCCAACATCCGTAATAGTCGCAGTCGGCCCAACAACTTCTTGTTTGGCTGCTGTGATGTCCGAATAATGCTGGTGTGCTGGAAGAAGTAGAGCGCTGAGTTTATCAACAACACCTGATGTTAGTTCAGGAATTGCTGGTTCTGGCGATGGCAGGGATCCAGGAATGGGATTGCCGGGTATAAACATCATCGTCATCATACCAGTGGGGGCGGTTGGTTGGAGCTGGCCTGTTGGAGCCCCACCACCTGGAATAGCGATGGCTTCAGCAACATCTTGGTGATCATCATTTCGAACTGCTGCCTGTGTCGTCTGCTGTGGTAGCGGAGTAGTAGTAGTAGTAGTCCATTGTGCAGAAACTGGACTCGATAACGTCAATATGGATATCGATAAAATAGCAATAACAACGGCTTTTAAAAGTAACCGTGATGGTGGTAGTAACAACATCAGAGCGTTGGTGGCATATGTGTGTAAATGTCTTTGGTATGGAATGGCATCATTAATTTTTGCCGTGTTAGTAGTAAAAGGACGATGCCTTGGTTGCATGTCCCTTTTACTATTAATAGACATTCTTTCCAATGTCTCTATTTTTCTCTTTATTTCTGGGTTTGTATGTGTGGGTTGGTTATCAAAACATATATCCGAGTATATATACACCTAAATAATTAGCCAATATATATATATGTATGTATGTATATCCAAGAAATAACAAGCAAGTGGGAGAAAAGGGTAAATGTATCAAAGTATCAGTATAATTTTCCAAAGGAGACAAAAAGAAAAGAGAATATGGAACAGGGATGGAGGGGAATTGAGGTATTTATAATTTCAATAATAACAATAATAATAATAGCCAGGCAAAAATATTTGTAAGTGGGAATTGTGGATTATTGAATTGTAACTTCATAAAATAGTTCCAATAATAGGACAACCACACGCTCCCTGTTCATCGCAGCCACACCTCATTTCCTCATCCTCTCCTGCCTTTGCTGCTGTTGTTTCTGCCGCTGCTGCTGCTACATTGTTTGAATGCAAGCAAAAATATTCGCAATAAGGTCAGAGTGGCAGGGCCCACATATATTCACCTACAGGGGAAAAGTAGAGTTGAATATACAGGAAATTCACAATTCTTTTTTGTTTGCCACACACCTATTAACTAACAGACAGCTGAGGAGGGAGATTGGGGGTAAGGAAACCAGTTTATTATTACTACTACCACTGAGAACAATAACATTTGTAATACCCTGCTAACATTATTAGTGTTAACATTGGCTCCTTACTATTGCCACTAGACTTTCGACTTTTGAAGCCTCGTCTCTCCTTTTTTACACTTTCACCTTACATGGCGGCCACCCATCCGCTCATCCACTATTGACCTTTTCAGCCTCCATTTCAGTTTTATCCACACCCACACACACATGTGCTTGGTTGCTTGGACTAAACGCCAAATGGAGTTTGAACTTTCCAATTAAGGCTATGAGTTTTCTGGATATATACTTCCGGGACCATAAACGGAGTACAAAACGTGGGAGAAGGGATTCGCCAAAATAGTATTGAGAATTTCAAATAGTTAATCAGCCAGGCACCATGGCATCCACACCGTCTCAAGCGGTTTGGGTAGCAGGCACTATTAACCATTCACACTCATGCTTGCACTCACTCACTCACTCACTCATATTGGTGTTCATATATAAAATGGCAGAGTAGTCTCCTCTAAAAGGGTACTAAGACGCTCCCTTGGATACCAGCCAATCACCACTTGGAATCCAGCCAAAATGTATAGCTTATGGACCGATTTGCAGGGAATATGCGAGGGTATCTGTCTGTTCCTTTTTGGCGGAGAACTTGACAAATATGTAAATTAAAATGAATGTGGCCAATAGATTTCCATAAATATCAAAAGTGGCGTTAATATTTGACAGCTTTCTTGCCTGTCTAAGGAAAGAGGTGGCAGACCGGGAGCAGACGAATGGGCTTGTGAGAGGGTATGTTCTTGCATATTAGATGCATACTTGGACATTATATTCCCATCTCTCTGGGTTCGTGTGGCTGGGTGTGTGGATGTGTGTGTGTGTGCGTGTATCAGCTGTTTGGCTGTACATACATGGATTGTTTATTTTGGAATAAGGCAAATGTGGTGGTTGTGGACCTTCAAAGACGGCGCAAGGGAGGTTTGAGTGCATGTGTGTATGTGTTTGTGTAAATGAGACCATAGGTTTGTTCCCACACTTTCCTACATAGACACATTTTGGTGGTTTCCTTGCCAAATGGGTGTCAAGGTTGATGTGTGGACCGTCCACTTAGACACCAAAACATACGCCCATGTTCCCGAACAGGAAGAAGAAGAAGACGATGGTAAAGATATGGAAGAGGAACATGTGAGGCAGGGTGTGTGGAAAGGCCCTTTACATATCTTGGCTACTTTTAGGAGTCAACATCATCGTTTTAGTCTAAAAGATAGATTGTAAGGAAAGCAAGGCTCGCGTCTGTGTATCAATGTCTACTAATCTGCCTGGCTTGCTTGAGCTTTAAAGCCATACAAATCTTCAACAAGCCATAAGCTATTTGTTGGGAGTCAGGTATGACCTTTTGTTGTAGATGGTGGACAGAACCATTCCTTGGCGGATATGCGGCGTATTCGCTAGACAGAGCAACAGGTAGGCTTAGGTCCTGACGACGGTCAGTTGCGCTGGCTGTTATTGTAGCTGTGAACCCTTTAATGTTGGTATTGGTTGAGTATAACCAATATGCCTGACTAGCAAATAATACACACCTACTCCCAGAGCTTCTATAGAAAGTCACTATCATGGTTTTTTCCGAATCTTGACACATGGGCTGGAATCAACCCGTCCTTTGGATTTCATAGGTTTTTAGTCTGATTACCTATTTTGTTTTTAAATGGTCTGACACCGGTAACTTGCACACACAAGCTGGAGTCTCCTCATGTTGGAATACTGAATTCAATAACTCCATTTGAACAAATCCATTCCTCTCACCAATATTATGCGTTCTCAGGGTTCCATGAACCCCGATCGTTCCTTCTTTTCTTTTAGTCGATTCTATTTTTGATTTCTCCCCAAAATCCACTTCTTCCTCTTTTTGCAATGATGATAGTCTTGCATGTACACCGCCTACAACATCCGGACCATGAATTAACTAAACGCAAGTTGCCGGCAACAAACATATTCCTACATCGTCCAACCTTCAAAGTAACAGTAGTTTCCTTATTTAAAAGTATGTCGCCAAATCCTTTACGCGATCGAATTCCAACTTACAAGATTTGTTCTCCTTGCTTCTTTTGTGTGGATGATGTGTATATTCCAATGGGGAAAACTCGCGAATCAAGCACAGCCGCTGCTGGTTTCCTTGCTTTTCTCGATATATCTACATACATAGCCGAAAGATGGCAGTGCTGATGATCCCACATATCTGTATGTGTATGTATGTGTTTATTTTACAGGCCAGGGGCTTCTCAATAATGAAGCTCTGATCTCCTTCTCCCCCATCACCAGTCTTTACTGTTTTGAAACTGCATTGCCAAAAGGTTGGAATTCATATGGTTAGATCCATGTGTATGTGTATATGTTGGTAAGCAGAGGCTTCACTATGTAACTAAAGACCAAAAGAGGTTTCTTTTTTGTGGATGCAGTCAACTAGTGTGACAAATGACGGGGTAATGGGGCTTCTATTGTTGTGTAGGCCTATGATCACAGTACTCTTGTTCACGCGTCTGAAGAGATTATCCAGTATTTACAATGGCTCTGAGGTCCTTGAATATGAGTGTACCATGCATGGGCTATGAAAAAGAGTGCCCAATATGATCAGTGGTTTGGGATGATAGTAGAGTAGCTCAAAGTAACATTCATGTGCTTTTCGGCTTAACTATACAGCAATACAGTGTCAACATACCTCACGATATTGCTTTTTAGCGAGGGTTTGCACAAATGGAATGTTGTGGTTATTAATATCCTCGGTCCTACCAGCCAAGGGTTTTTATAATAGTACGGTTTCCAAATGGTAGACAACACCACAGTCAAACATCCACAGCTGCAAGCTCAAGGGCTGAGATATCCAAAAATACCTAATTACACTTAAAATACTAGGCCACAGCTGCTAATCAAGGGATTTAAATTCCAGAAAGACAGTATTAAATATAGTGGTGGACAAACAGCCACATAGACAAAGATTTAAGGTTCATCATATGGGCAATAATGTTTGAAGGGTGAATTTTGATGACCAGTGATTATAGGGGCAATCACAGTCAAATGGATGTCCAGTTTTACTAGTGAACTTTCACCCTTCAAAAATCATTACCCATATTTCCCAATACCAAAGAGGTTTTAGCCCGCGAATATGCAGGCAGAATTGGCACTGTGGCTAAGAGGTAGCGAGATATATGTTTTGTTCATAAGAATGGTCAATTTCAAAATAAACAATGTTTACTTCAAGCCTATAATTTGGTTTTATTGTTGCAAACTCCAGGTCACCCGATATGTCGGGTATAACAAATGCACTCAGCACCTCATTTTAAGCTCCATACAATTAACATAAAGTTAAGATTAGAGCCATTGTATGCACATCGGCACATGGTCCATAGT
>JANBPU010000403.1:0-12848 GCA_027575805.1 Mycoemilia scoparia | reverse complement strand
ACCATTTAGCTTCTGGTCAGAAGGCTTTGAATTATCTTTGTGTTTAGTTCATAAAGATAGTCTTTTGTTGTAAAATACCATTTCAATTTTGTTTAGTAGTCATGGCTGTAATTGATAATCCTTTTTGAATTCATCTTCTTTGTTATAAAACTATATGAAAATTAAGCTTATACACGTTAGCATTGTGCGTAATCCCGAGCAGCTCATTTGATATGTTCAATTTAAATAAGCTCTGTTTAAGAAAGACAATTGCGTATATGGGAACATTTTACTTGGGATCAAGCTTATTGTAGGCAGAAATAGACCCTTAGATTTTGGCTCAATCATGAGCTAATCTATATGCTACTCATGGAGACCCATTTTGTCCAAAGCATTGTGAAATATGACTATATTCAGAGATTACTGTTAAAAAACAAATTTTAAGTTTATTAGTCTTTTCACCATCTTCTCTTTACTTTTTTTCTAAAACAACGTTTGAAATGATTACACATAAATTGCACTATTCAATCGATTCTAGTAGTAGTAATAGTAGCAGCAGCGATTCGCTAGAGATAACTTCAATCAGAACATTCAGCTGCAGAATTGATCCAAAAACAAAAAAGAAACCAAGTTCTGCTCGGTCAGTCAAGATAGGCCCCGCAATTTCAAAATCCATCGAAAGCATCACTAAGAAAGCACCCGCAGTTACAAGCATAGACACGACACCATGCGTATCTTCTTCCTCTCTACTTTCGCCTTCCCCATTTGCTTTACAAAGCCAAGCAGAGATTGAATATATACCTTTGGATACAAATAGCAATTACAATGATAATACACATCAAAATGAACTACCCACAACAGCTGTTGCTATCGATAGCACATTAAAAGTTTTTTCCAATCTTACATCTAACAAAAGTGGTGGCTACTCCAGGAACGATTCCAATACTCCAATATCATCAGCACGTGATCTAAAAGCGATTTTATTAAGCTATTGTAGAGAAGTCGAAAAAGTCCAATCAACACTAAACAATTACAAAACAAAACTAATACAGAACTATGAATTACAAAGAAAAGATCTGGAAAAAGTAATCACCAATGAACTTTGTACCCAATTGATAGATTCTTTGAAGCCCCAAATACCATGTCTAATAAAGGATCTTAAGATGGCGCTGATTTCGAGACCAGTCTGTGTACGCTATAGTCAAAACTACCACAACAATGATATTTTTCTGGAAATAGAGAGCCTTTTTAGCCTTTTAAAGTCCCTGGTTATCAAGCTATATATAGAATTATCAACTTGTGTCAATTACATTTCGATTGGTTACAAGAAATTGAAAAGGGTACTTGAAACACAAATCACACAACAATGCCTTAGTTTGAATTTGTCGATGTTAGAGTTTTTGTCCATTTTCGAACAGATCCACCAACTATATTCAAATTACTTTGCTTGTTGTTGCTTTGGGTTGTCCTCTAGTGATAATAACCCTCTGCATATGCATTGTTTGCTGGGACCGGCGGTGACTTGTGGATATGTTCTTATTAACCCAAAGATTGAGTTTATCCCTAACAAGCAGAATCAGGAAAATGAACAGAATGGTGTAAACTCTGGAGTTTATATTAATGGATTGGAGATGTTTGGTAGTTCGGTTATGAATAAGGCATTAGGACAGATTCAACAATATGTTTCTCAATCGAGTTTATCCACCAACAATACGGAATTACCTTTGTTCATAAATACGGAGAAATGGGAGCTGATTCTTTGCCCATGTTTCCAAATTCACAATCCTTCAACCCGAAATATCCACCACAAGAAACAACAATCAGTCTTGAATGCGTACAACCATGTATATCTGTGCAATTCTGGGATCTTACTAGATCCTATCCTAAAACAGAGCAATATGTTTACTAGAATACTGTTTACAGGTACATCAGCATTTAACCAATCTGCTGATGAGCCATTTGAATCAATCTATCATATTTTAATGGATTATTTACCCATCAGGATTAAAATTGAATACTTGGCATTTATGAATCTAGTCGTCATCAACCACCACAACAATAACAATGACAGTGAAAATATTGGAAATGACTTTGTGGTGGGTGGAAAATACGACCAATTGTTTTCTAGAAATATCGCTTGGGATGTTTGCAAAAACCTAAAGGAATTAAGAAAGAATTATCCACATCTGGAGCTGTGTGGGCTTAGTGGAGCCGAATATGCATATAACAATCTTCTTAAAAACTACAACGACCATCAAGACCACTCTCATAGCCATTGAGAAAGTGATTCTTTGGGATCACATCCATAGATATTAGATTGAATTTCTCTTGCTCTATTTTCTTATCTTTTACAATTTGCTCTCAAATAGTTCATTTAGTTAAATTTTGCCACATCTCGGTTTTTTTGTTGAATAGCAATACATAGCCTTGTTTCTGTAGTATGTATATAGCATTATATAAGAATGAGAAAATAATTGATAAATAAAAAGATATCAAAAGTGTATATAATATATATATTTATAAGGTAAAGAAAACGGTAGATAAAGGGAAAGGTAAAAAGGGTTAAAAAGGAATTTATAGGAGAGTAAGATAGATATAAAATAAAATGTATGAATATGATAAAAATAAAAAAGTACACCAGTAAGTAATTTTTTAAACATCTCTATCTAATAAAACACACACACACACACGCATCAATATGCATTAAAATATGTTGCATGCTTCAAATTTTTTAAACAACCTGTACCAAATAATACACCAGCCTATCCAATTCAGATTCCAATGAATCCAATCGTTTAGATACGCCTCCAGATGCATTCATTATAGCTTCAATTGCATTTTGCGATTCAGTTCGAACTTGACGAAGTTGTTGGATCTGTCGTTCTGCGTCTTCTTCACTACCAAAACTGGTATAGTCATCAGCGTAGCCATCATGCTCCGTTATGCTTTGGTATGAGGATGTACGAATCACCATGCCATTGCCACTATTATTGCGACCAGTTGACAACATATTACTACCACCACCATTTTCGTTAGAGGAATTATTATTCATATATCCTGCGTTAGTGTCAGACATTGATTTTGTTTTTCGTAGCTTGTCGTTAATATTGTTATTGCTGTTGGCATTAGTGGATTTCGTAAGATTTGTTGTTGTAGTGTCGTTATTGTCATCGTCATAGGTGGCAGAAGTAGCCTGTCGGTCTCCTGATCTGGTGCGGCAATGTGAACTACCTCGCAAAATATCAGACTCTGGACTAGATGATGGCGTAGGTAGGTTGGTATATCCCTTTACGGACGATGTAGATAATGATGATTGGCTATAAAGATTCTCATCATCATCGACTGTATTTGAATCATTAGCTCCTCCAATATTAGAACTGCTGTTATTGTGCATTCCCCTCATCAATACCAACCAATCATCCAAAGGAAGATCGTTAGAATCAGTGGAATTGCTTTCATCAGTATTTGCTGGTGTTGGTACTTTAGACATGTCAGATTCAGCTCTAGTGTATCCATGGGTAGCTAAACTGCGTGACTGGTTTATCATCATATTGGATGACAGTTTATCATTTCCAACATCAGACTGCGGCCTAAGCCCTTTGGTGATGATAGTTGGATTCTTCGTTGTTGTTTCGTCAAATGATGATGATTGGGTCTGCTGCTGAATCTTTTGAACTGAAATTCTACGCAAACTATTTGAACGACGGTGTCCAAATGTTCGGTTTGGATTCGAAGATGAAAACTCCTTGCTTGCATTCATCATACCAGCACGCTGTTGATTACCCAGCTGACTGGACAGTAGAGATCTTGAAAGTTCGTCGCTATCTTGTGTAATGTTGTCTATTGAATCGTTATGGCCATCATTGTGGGTCAAGATTGTGTCAGACGAATCAGTTCCTTCGCTATCATTATCATTGCGGCTGTTATCTTTACGGTCGTTACTAGTAACCAGTCTAGAAGACCTAACTTCACCAGTGTTTTGGTTTTCTTGATCATCATTGCTGCTAGTGGCAGTGTTAGATGATGAAGTTGAAGAGCTAGGGTTCATTTCGGTGGTGCTTTGTGATGGGTCCAATCGACTATTATTCACTTCATCTTGTTGTGGTGGAGATAGAGAATTTACTGAATCCATTGGACTAGATGTAGCTGATGCATATTGTTGGGTAGATCCATTAGATAATAGCGACATTGCCGAAGTAGGGGAAGAACTTGAGATGTTGTCAGATATTCTTCTTTGAGAATAAGCTGATGCCATTCCTCCAGAAGTGGCTGGACGAGGAATTCTTGATTGGAGTATAGAGTCGCCTCCCGGATTAGAAGAGGAACTGGCCGGCCGTGGTGGTAGTAGGGATGTATTTGGATGTCTTACATCCCTGTTGCTAAGGTTGTCAGACTGTTGTGATGGCTTACCAACAACGCTATCAATGATGTTGTGCTGATTGCCGCCACCATTACTACCGTTTATGCTTGAAGAATTCAATGTCTCGGCAGCCAACTCATTATCATTACAGATGGCATTAAGAGCTTTCATCCGCTGCCGTTGCTTCTCATCATATGACACTGAGCCATCAGATGATGCCATACTGTTCAAACTATCGGCCGATATCATGCTTGAGGTTCTCCTATTGCTAAGATTTGGAGGCATTTCCGAACGAGGTCGGATATTGACTTTGGGTAAGCTGTCATTAGATCCATTGAACTGTGGAGACCCCATGAATCCACCAGCTGGAGTTGACTTGCGCTTTGAATTGGCACCGCCATTTCCAAAATTGTTCTTTGCCTGAGCAATAGCACTGGCTGGTGGTCTGGACTTCGGCCTAGGAATACGCCGGAGCATATTTTTTACAACCTCGCGCGAGTCTATCAATGCCTTTGACATTGGATGGACTGGCGGTTCCTTGCCATCCAATACTGGTACATGATCGAAGGGCATCGATACAGGTCGAGTATTTGGAGATACGCTGTTACGAGGAGGCGCTAATGGTTGTATGGAAACATGGCGAGCTCTTGAAGAAGCAACAGCGGGACCAACGCTAGAAGACGATGCCAGTGACGACTGCGAAGACTGGTCTGCGAGTTTGTTTCCTGGGCTTATAATAACGCTGTCATCGAGAATAAGACTGTTGCGGTTACTGAACAGGCTTGAGGAACCAGAGTTACGGCTGGGCGGGATGATATTTGGCTCACTAGACACAACCTTGTGAATGCTGTCGACCAGTGATTGTTGGGACTGATCACTTGCTGGCGGCGCGACTATAGTTGATGTTGTAGATTCGGGTGGCTGTGAGGGTGTGGCGGTGACAACCTGGGCGCCTGACGTCAGTGGAAGATGGTCTGTTGAAGTTGAGGCAAGAAGAATCATAGAATTATCTTCCTGTGAAGAGGAAGAGGATGGGGGCTGATGATCATCCAATGACTCTAGCGGTGCTGGCACTGCCCTCTGCTTTTCAGCTTGCTGCTCAGCCGTTTTAGATGATAATGGTGTGGCCGAAGAACCTGTGTGTGGATTAGAGGATGAATAACTATCTGACTTTTGGTTGCCATAACCAGCATACCGATCATTGCTCACATCTTCATCATCTCCGCCCATATAGTCGCTGACAAAGTCATCGTACGAGTGTTCATTGTCTAATGGTTTTGAGTTCTGGCCAAATGAATGATGTCCAGCATTTTCCTTGTCATCACCATCCTCTACACTTCCAGTGGTGTTATCTGGAACAGCACGACTCTCATCAGGATTTGGCGAACTTACCATGCCTGGCTGAATGTTGTCAGGGTAAAGCTTGAGATGCAGCTGCAATACATTGGGCGCAATATCACCTTCATAGGGAATCTCGCCATCCAACTCAAACTCTTTTACTAACTGCTCAAGAAAGGATGACACATGGTGGTTGTGAACAACAGGGTAGGCCTCAGTAGCCGAATTGATTTGTACAAACAAGCCACAATGTGATGGTGGGAACGAGCTAAGGTCAAACAAGGTATGGAGGCGCAGCAGTACCTCGGCAAACTGCTCGTCGTGGAGCATGCGGACCACGTCTCGTTCGAGAGATTCGTAAGGGTCTGGTGAGTGGAATGTGACCGACACATTATATGAGCGAGCGTTCGAGTCGCCGTTGGATGCTTGCCTCATTACGCCCATATTACCTTGCTGATGGTTTTGGTTCATCATTATAGTGTTTAGTGGGAGCTCATCGCCCTCCTCATCATCAGACATATTGCCACCATTATTTCCATATTCAATAGAGTTCTGGTAGTAGTTGCCGCCCAGAATCCCCTGAGGCACCGTGGCACTAACGCGTCGGCGCTGTCTGTTGGAGACCTGCTGATCATCGTCATAGTCATTGTCGGATCCATAGTCCCCATCAACATCGTCCTCACCATCGATATCCATAGAGTTGTCGTTATGGTGGTGGTTGCTGCGGTCATCAGCAATGTAGCCAGGAATATCCATATCATTGTCCGAATCATTCTCAGAGTCTGAATAAGTATATGCCTCGAAGGATGCTGTGACTGGATTATCAAAAAACTTGACATTGAGTCCTCGCTGCCTAGCACTAGCACCGCGCCTATATACTTTTGGTTTTTGTGGTATTGGTTTGGGATGTGGGTCATTAAGAACCTTGGTGGGCTCGTCATCGTCGTCCACATCTTCATTCTCGCTGACACTTCCGCTAGCGCCATTGCTATCCATCTGGCTGGCTGGTAAACATCTCTTGAGGTTTCTTCGCCGGTTGACTCTAGCCAGCTTTTCACCAGCCATTTCAACATTATCAGCAGGGATAAACCCAATTTCATCGTTACTGACAAGTTGGACCAGCCACCAGTACGCATTGGAATCGTCTAATAATACCATCTTTTCGCCCTGGTGCACGGTCACTTGGCCCTCGACCATGGCGGGGAACTCGAATAAGGCATATACAAAGTCAAAGTCAACGTCTTCGTCAACTAAGGATGTTATGGACTCAACGTCATTAGGAACTTCGCCATCATCGTCAATTGGCACACCGTCGAATTCAAGGCCGTGTATGTTCATTTTGTTTGTGCGGATTTATGTTGTTTGGATAGTAACAGTGGTAGTAGTATTACAATGGAGAAGACAATGTTTGTATAGAAGTACAATCGAGAAAGTATCGGCCAGCACCAACTGTCTGTGTTGGGGTTGTTGTTGCTTTCCTTTTTTTAAAATGGGTCTAAATTTTGTGGTTACAGGGATGAGAGGAGGGGGGTAATTGGAAATATATTTATCCAGGATTTTGGGCTGGTGCTCTCCTCTGACTCCTATAAACGAGCACTAGAAATTTTTCGGGCTGTACAAATTAGGGTATTGGTATTCCCAATTACAACAAATGTGGAACAAAAGGCAAGAAGGAAATGGTAGGCTAGGTACGTGTTAAAGGGAGATAACAGTATCTAGAATAGTAATGAGAAATAATACACAGAACAAACAGACAGAAAGGGGGGAGGGTATAAGTGAATAGAGGAAAGAGAGAGAGAGAAAGGAAAAGCGAAATGAAATAAAGTTGGGAGAGAGGTGTGAGTCAATCCTGCCGGTCAACCGCGATACTCCTGTTGATGTTGGCGTTCAATAGTAAAAATTAAAGAAAAAAGGGATAATTGCTTTTTGTAGAGTGGGGACCAATAAGTAACAGGTGGAGCTGCAGATGCACTGGTGTGATGATGGGCCGTGGTTGTGGTTGAAAAGCGTGCAAGGCTACACAACAGGATATGCAAAGAGACCGCCAGAAGCAGAAGCCCAAGGACACAAAGTAAAAACAGAAAGAGCCTTGCTGCGTCTGTAGATAGAGGCGCGCACTAGGGCAATAAAGAGCCAAAGACCTGTTTTGAGGTTGCTGTGAAGGAAGCGCTGGATATGTGATGCTTAAAGGGGAAAAGGTCACAGAAATAGAAGAGCACGCCAAATTATGATGGTCCCGGATAACTGAAAAGAGGTTGGGCTCTGTGAGGTTGCTCTTTGTTCAGCCTTTTCAAGTATACTAGTAGTAGATGTGGTTGTATTGGTGCCAATGGCCCTCTTTTAATAGCAGCTATTATGATAAGATGAATGCTTATAGTTATTTATAGAAGAGGGGCAAACAGCTAAATTAGAAAGTTAGAGTAAGCGGAAGTAAAGAGAAAGGCTTGTCTGTGGTGTGGGAAGATTACAATTATCATAACACCCCAAATTGCAGAGAAAGCCTGTATGAGGCGTGCGAGTGGTAGGAGGGACGTTGTTGGACTGAAGACGGGGAATTCTGGCCACCGTCCGTGTCCTTCATTTAAGAATAGTCTAAAATAAAGGGCTCTCCTCCACCATGTTTTTGCTGTTGCCGCTATTGTTGTTTGGTCTCTCTCCACACATCGAATCCAACGCGTCCGTGTTGTTATCTTTTTTTGCAATGTTGGAGATATGGTGGTAATGGCGTGCCTCTAATCCATGATGATATTACACTGGGGCACAAACACAGTAACCATACTGCCCTTACCAGCATCATCAAGCCCACCACAACCACAGCGATCCACTGTATGGATGGTCTGTGAAGCCAGAGACCATGGGCTTGATGCTGGTCCAAGACATATCCATGCCCGTCAAAAACCACAATCATATGGGCACAGAGCCCAGCATGATTTACATGTGCCCAGCACAGGACGATTGGGCCTCTTTACGCCATGGCCAAAGTGATAATACTTTGGGTGGTCTTTGGCCATTCAGCTTTGGCAATGTTAATGCGTTGCCATTTACCAGCCTAGCATTGCATCGCTAATGTTTTGGACTTGACGCATTCGTGTCTCCTCTGCATCTGAGTGATTATTTTTGAAGGGCTAAGCTTTACTAATTTCAACTTGCATACTAGTTACCATATATTCTCATTGATAATACTAGTTTAGCCCTTCAAAAATAACTACCCATATTCGCATTCGCTCTCTGAGACCTCATTTAACCCAGCACCAAATCGCAGAGATGGCAAGAACAAGACATGCAATAAAAACCAAGGCAGCACAAAGTCACAGCATAGCCACATACACACAAGCACTGAGAGAAAGATCCACAAAAAACTCAATCTGTATTACCTAAATTGTAATAGCAATGGCCATTGAACAGCACCTTCTCATAAGTATGCTTGTTCCCCATAAACAATTAATGCTGGACCTGCATAGCTTCCCACATCCTTCACATTACCACAGAGGATCCTCTGTGGTAATTACATTTCCAGTCAAGACACGTATGCCGATCTCATGTTTATAAACATTATATTGCACATGGCTGTTTGTATGCTCAAGGCGCACTAATGCCTGCGTACACAAACTTGTTATTTCGGCAATAGCCGAATAATCTATACATACACACACGCCCGCCGTCGCACATTGTCTGGGCGATTGGCCAATAGCGCCAATGTCTGCCTGCAAAGAGACGGTTGATCCACTGGGATTTCCGGCTTCCTCTCCTCAAAACGAGTAACTGGCATTCTCATCGCCCAGCCTGCCGCCGACCACATATCTGATATCCACATCCATTTAATATAATCCCACAAGCGACCTTCAAAATCCAATATATATATATATATATATATATAATTCCTTATGTAGATACCCTTCAGAAATGATGATCCATATTTCAACCAACATTACCGATACTCTATGTGGACTGTTATATGAGCAATGATTTTTGAAGGGATAAATTAGTATTATTAATGATAATGTAGGTTGGCCAATATGCATGATGAAACTACTGGCCTACTAGTAAAAATTAACCCTTCAAAAATAGCTACCCAATAGCGTAGCACATAACTTATGAGCAGTACATTTTGTGTTAACAATAGTGAGAGACCCCGTCAGCCTGTACCACAGAGTATTTAAACTCCTCCATACCAACAACCAATGCCATAGCTGAACTACAGGTTTACACTATTATTGGTTTTTTGTCGAAAGCCATGTTATGTTGTCTTCCTCCCACAGAACCTGCATCTTTGTGTGGGATAAACAGTTACTAATCGGCATTGCCGTCACCATGTAATAAATATCAAGACTGCCACTTACACATAGCATAGCCATCGACTGTACTGAGCCTTTGTTTAGTTTAGTTCCCTGTGTATGTATGTAGGCCAAGGGGACGATGAGTGTGGAATGTATCAACGCGCGATAGTAATATTGATGGTGGGCAGCAATCATAGAATGCCTTGGGCAGACGCTTACACATACACAATGACCAATTACACTGTCATTGTTGACTACTTACTGCTAAATGTTATACTCATTGCCATTAGCCTTATTATTGTTACTATTAATGGTATTACTATTACTATCATGCGGTTATGACTTTATGGCTTAAAATAAACAGAGATCTCCTTTTTGTGAAATTGTAAATAAACCGCCACAAAAAAAAAGAGAGAGAGAGAGAAAGAAGTGGATTAATTTGTGATGCCTACAACCAAAGAAATTATTTAAAGGCACCAAACACATCAGTGGTATTTAGTTTAATGCTAGCATCGCATATTTCATCATTGCACATTTGGTTAGATACGCTGACTATTGGTGTAAAGCTGCTAATTGGCCCAGATAAAATATACGTTATGTTTCTCTGGTATGTTTGACAACAGTAGAAAGACAAGAAGAAATATTAAAACCGATCAGTCTGAATGGTCTCACATAGCATTAAAACCTCGAAATAAATCCAACGACTGAAATTAAATCTAGCTTTTAAAAGTAAGCAAAGCATCACCAATCAGTGCCAAAATTTTGCAATTTAACAAACCAAATATAGTGGGTTTGTAATAACTATTATTCTGATTTTAACAGGAATTATTCCACCACGATCCTGTTTATTTAGACCGACCCTTTCTTTAGAAAGCCTGTAAGAGATGGCAATCGATGTATTATGAGTGAGAAAGCCTAACAAGGTTTATGGACATATCCATCACCATGTGCCTTCATGTATAAGATTAAAAGGCAAGCTACCATAGCCCTTGCCACAAACTTGTTGTGTGCCTGTCAATGATGCCTTTTGACATCAAAAATGGCTCTTTATTCGTTTCAAAATGCACTGGTGATTTTCAAATGGTCCCATGTTTTTCTGATAAAGTACAAGACAAAGACACTTCAAAGAAGAGATATCAATGCTATCCATCTTCCCCCTCCCCCAAACTTTTAAAAAGAACAATCCAGAATGTATACACATTTACATTTACAATGAGCGCAGCACAAATAGTTTTGGCATCTAACTTGATCAGACACGCACAAAAATATATATGCATTCGGCCCATTTGTTATTGTTAAATGTGTTCTTGTATTGTGTAGATGTATAATTAAACAATAGAGTTTTTAGGATATAAAACATGTTTATCTGTTTCCAAAATCTTTACAACTCCCCTTATACATATATCCACGGGTACATCAACAATAATCTCTGGTGAATTATACCCAGTGTTAGTACTATTACATTTTTCGTTAAGGAAAAATAAGGGATCAATGCCGGGATATAATGGCAGTTGTGGAATGCACAAGTATGCATCTATTTGTATTTTGAGTAAAAGCGATAGGGGTTATAATACACGACTCTAACTGCTACAACTTCTACCCATTATGGATCTCAACAAAACTATTAAACTGCCAAAATGTATACATACACATCCAGGGAATTGGAAACAATAATATGGTTACATTCACAATAGAGCCGCCACCACCACCACTACTACTACTACTACATATTTTTGCAAAATAATATATTATGATAGATTTGGTTAGTTACACAAATGGTACACACGCCACAATTACTATTTATGAGAGTATAAAATATACCTATGGCAGCCATGACAACTGTGATGGTCCCTTTTATCTATGTTTGACGATAATGCTAATGACAACAATGTTGATTCTAAACATATTTGTATATTCACATATACAAATATGGAAACCCAAGTACGTGGGAGGTGCTAAAAAGCCACAATTGACATGGATGTAAAATGTGATTATTTCAAAATAAATTGGAATATCAAACGTATTTATAAAAAATAATTGATTATTTGAAAATGCCAGCGATGCTCAGGATAAGGAGTGATTTGATTTTACTCGCTGACAAATCTAAGTCTATAAGATATCCCACACATATATATATTCACTTTTCAAGAATATAACATCCTAGTCTATCTAATAGCAATAATGGTGATAACAATAGTAGTGATAGCGGTATTATTAGCCAATATTTCCCATTGAGCGACTTGGTGCTTTATAATATAAGAAAAAGTAGATTCACTGCTGAGTAGAATTTAAACCAGAATCTGGAGCAAGGAGTCAAGTAAGATGAAACGCGTTTATCATGCATATACATATGTATATATGCATGTATGTATGTATGAAGCCATTTGTGTGTACATATGGATCATTATTCTTGAAGGGCCAATTCTTACTAGGAGGCCAGTTTCAACTTGCATATTGGCCAGCCTATATTATCATTGATAAATGCGGTGCCATTATGCTCTGTTTTTAGTCCTTCAAAATAATCTTTTATATGTGTTGGATATATAGCTTGAAGAAAGTAGGATGAGGTGTGATTGAGACTGGGAGAGGGATAGTATGTGAAACAACCAAGGTGAAAGACTGATTATGTATGGAGTAGCCCAAACTTGGTCATAACAATACTTTTTATAAAGCCCGTGAAGAAGGATAAGCAGAAGCCCTTATTATTATTATTATTATTATCATATAGCATTTTGGGAGTATGACTTTATTTCACAACAAAACAGACAAAAAGGGTCCCCAAAAACATGGGAGATTATTTTTGAAGGGATAGTCACTCATTTGGCTGTGATTGCGCCTAAAATCAATGGCCACCAAAAGGCACCCTTCAAAAATTATCTCACATGTGCACAATT
>JANBPU010000402.1:0-12887 GCA_027575805.1 Mycoemilia scoparia | reverse complement strand
AAGGGCAGAATATCATGTGCAAGCACGAAGGAGTATATGATCGATGAAACCAAAGAATCGAGATCTGCAGATTCATTCCCAAGCACGACTGTTATACTGTTGATGTTGCCATAGGCTTTTGGGTTGTTGAGTCTGGATACTATTCCGGGAAATGATTTTATGAAGCTTGTAAAGCTGGTTTTGAAAGTAGCTACTGTAATTATTTTTTTTAAATGCGTATTGACAAATGAGGGGTTATTCCTGTTGCACTGTTATGCGAACCTCTGGAGTATATATTTCTGCTGACTCCTATTTTATATAATTTTCAAGTGCTAAAATTTAGTTTCAAAATAATATAATTATAGGTTCGACGCTTAATGCAATTATTAGATTTTTATATAATTCATTGTTTTCTACACATAACAAAACAAGAAAACAGTCTATATAGAAAATCCCATATAATGTACATAAAACTATCAAACTAATTTTTTTTTCTTTTTGTAATCATTTTGTGTGCCATAAAAAAACTTAAAAATTCATGAATCTATTAATCTCGTCAAGAGTGGGGAAGTGAATGAATGAAGGAGTGAGTGAGTGAGTAAGTACTGCCTAAAGTAATAACAATACCACTTTTCTTGCTCAATACGATTAGATAAAGTTTTTGAGAAAGAAAAGGAAACTATAATCATTGTATAGTTGTATTCAAATAGCCAGGCAAGAATAAAGTGTTGTTGCGTGGTTAAGTGGGCGAAAAGGCGTTCTATCCTACCCGAACTTCCTTGTCAAAGGTAGTAGTATAGTTGGGCAAGATAAAATGCATTTGTGCGAGAATACTTGAAAACTTCACACAAAGGCAATGTCTATATAATTATTTTCATACATACATAGCCATAAACAATCCACAGTAAAGTAAATGTGCAAGTTTATAGGCATTGTAAGAGCAAAAGTAAATTACCCATGAGTTTGAATACAAATATACAATGTAAAGATTAGCAATCACAATAACACGGATGGATTAAGGCCACTCTTGCTATTTTCTCTGCTTGTTCTTTTTTTTAGCGTGTTTGCCCGACTCGGGCAGATTTTTACCTCCATTTTTAGGAGAAGAATTAATAGAAGAGTCGGAATAAGAAGACGAAGAGGAGTTTGGGGGCTTCAAGAAAAATCCAGAGTCACCAACTCGATCTTTATTACGTTCTTTTTCCAAGCATAGACAATTATAACAATATTCATCTTCAGGACCTAATTTACTATGACATATGCTACAACACCTGGCTTCAGAAGCACATCTTACACAGTGATTGGGCCGAGCAAATTTATGGGGTTTATAGTAATTCATTTGGTGCTTTTCACACTTTACTTGGTGTTTTGTGCAAATAAAAAGGTTTTTCTTGCAAACGAAACAATGATGAGTAGTCATTTTTCCAGAAAAGCAAAATGATATCCAGTGTTTTTGCGAGAATGAAGTGCTGTCTAGGTTTAGTAGCGGTGGTACAAGTAGGTTACTATTCAATAGCAACAATTATGTCAATGTATGTCTATGTGTATATGTGTGTCTATGTGTATAAATATACAAGTGTTGATATACAAGTATACACAAAGCAACAAGAGTTAGCTTATTTGCTGATTCTTGAAGAAAGAAAAATTAAAAAGAAATATATATATATACAAAAATGCAAAAGTAGATTTGCTTAGTAAAAATAGTGCAAATTCTTTCAAATTTCAATTTAGAGAGGAGGGGCGGATAAAGGGGGTTTAAATAGCCTTAGAAACATTTTCACTCTCTCACAATCATACAAATTTCAAATTTCGCACTGCATAGTAGAGAGTATATGGTGTATGGTATAAATTTTCTTTTCCTACAAAAAATAAGATAAAGCTAAACAATTTGTCAATAAAACTGCTTATGATTGGTCATCTATTTGTGTGTACTCTCATCGGATAATTGGTCGTTTCTATTCTTTTACTTATTCATCATCTTTGAATTGCCCATCAAATTATTTATTTCACTCTCTCTCACATATACATATATATATACACGAAAAAGGCTATATTTTATGTTTGTGCCAAACCTTACAATCTTGTTATAAACATTTTGTTGATCATACTCTTTGTAGAACGAGAAAGATTCACAATAATCTTACTAAGCCACGAATAAATATAAAAATAAACAAAAATATTTTTTGTTTTCCAATTCTATACCTATCTATGTATGTAAGTATTAGATGGGGCGATTGTTGCATAAAAAATAGATTATAATTAACCAAATTATAATATTATAGTGATTTGAATTTAAAAATTTAAATAAATAAATGTATATATATATACACACACAACAACAATAAAAAATATAAACCTAAAAAGCAATAATAATAAATTATTAATTCGAACTGTTTACGCCAACAGTGTAATTATCTAGAGTATTTAGAGAACTTCTGGAAGATGTTGTTGACATAAGAATTGCCCCAAATCCACTAAACAAAACACTTTCTGGTCTACGAGTACCTCTCCTACTCTTCCTCTTCCTCTGTTCTTTTCTTTTCGTCTCCTTCTCTTCATCATGGTCATTATTGGAGTTGTTACTCTTGGTTGTAAGCTCGTTTGTATCAAAATAATAACTATCGACAATATCACTCCCACTTTCATTATCATTATCATTATCGGTGTCGACATAATAGCCTTGGTCTCGCTTAGGAACATGCTCATTAAACAGTTTATAATAAGTCGAGTTATGGCTGATATTCTCGTCGTTGGTGGTGTTGGGGTGGTGGTGGTTTGGTTTGGTAAGTGTAGTTTGGGATGCCATAGGATCATAGCCCAAATCAGACGATGAATAAGAAGCCAATTTGTTTATGACTTGATCAAATTGAATGCCACTTAAAAAGAAGCTACTTCTTTTTTTGCAACATCTACTGCTAGACATGCCTCCTCTATTGCCGTTGTTGATGCCTTTGGTATTTGAAACTGTTGCTCTACGTGCTTTGGGATCTGAAAGAGATGATGACGATGAAGTTGAAGTTGAAGAAAAAGAAGGAGCTGTTAACAAAGAATGATGGTGGTGGTCACGACGATGATTAGAACTGTTATGTTTGGATTTTAGTCTCCAACTATTCTCACAATCATTACTATCACCAGTAGTAGCAGTAGTAGTAGTGCAACTCATGGTGGAATTGGATATTGATGAAGGAAATATCGTTGAATCACAAATTTTCTTTTTGTCAAATTTCAATTCGGGTTTATTCATCAAACTACCTTCACCATCATCACTGTCAGAAGTATTGTCTTCATCTTCGCTGACATTTGTTGATTGTGGTATATGCTTGTTAAGTATCCTTGAAGCGTTTAAAGAAGGAAGTGAACCAAATGAGCATTCAACAAATGAACGAGATGATTTCATCATATTTTGTCCGTGTGGTGGTGGTGGTGCTACTATTCCTACTACTATTGGTCTAAGGCTGCTTTGTTTTGGTGAATTTGAAAGTGGAATTTTATAAGGAACTGTCTGTAAAGCAATCGAAGAATAATTTTCCTCGCCACTGTAACTGTTACTACTATAACTATTGTTATTATTATTATCGGTGTAGTCATCGATTATTTCGATAATGGAACTTTGTGAATTTGTATCAATATCTTGATTAGATTGACCAAAATTCAAGTTAGTCTTATCGATTCCTGGTAACTCATTACTATTTGTGTTGCTGTCACTGGTATTTCCATTATATAGACTACCAAGATAGCTTTGTCGTTTAGAATTACAGCAACCTGTTGAAATGGTAGTTGAAGTGTTGGTAGTAAGCGTATTGTAGAGATAATCGATAGTCGAAGCCTTATTACCACCAACGCTGCTACTAGTTCTATTGATGATGATATTATCATGACCCTGATGATGGTCCAATGTGCCCAGACTTTGTGGTTCTAAATCGTTACCAATGTCATCAAAGTTTATATAAAACGAATCATCCATTCCTTCGTAATTGTTATCAAGGTCTTGGTGGTGGTGGCTATCTTTTTCGAAGATTGGTGAAGGTAATCCCGAAAACAAACTACAGACATTCTGACGATACTTGTGATTATTACCACGGGTTGGTGGAGTGGTTATAGATGCAATTGAGGTTTGGAATGGTTCATAGCAACTATAATACTTGCTTTGCTTTGATGAAGATGTTGTTGATATTGTGGAGTCAGGTTGTATAGAACTGTCGTGAACCGGTATAATGCAAGATCTGGGATATTGGCTACAGTAATGTTGGTTGTTGTTGTTGTTGTTGTTAGCATTAGAAACATTGAAATGAACATGTCCTCTTTTATTGGAATCATTCGATAGTGCCATAGGATGTTCAGAAGAACCATCACATTCAATAACATGGCTCATAAATGTCTTGCGGATACTTTCACTACGACTATGCCTTAACATCTTGTGAGGATACCGAACCATCAAACACTCATTGTCAGCGTTATTTCTATTAGCGGCAGCGGCAGCAGCCTGGGAGCTGTTGTTGACAGATTCAATAGAATTTATGTGGTGAATGGTACTATTATCATCGTCATCATTATCACCACAGGTCGAAGACGAAGATGATCCCAAAGAAGATGAAGAGTTGAATAGGTGTTCGCGGCCACGAGGATGACGAGGAACAACCACTGATGAGCGGTGAACAGAAATACCACTACTACTGATATTATTAATATTAGCAATTTTGCTGATGCTTTTATTATCGGGCCCTTCAACCATGACCTGGATCCGGTTATTATGGTCTTGCTGGTGGCCGTCACTGCTATGTGGTGAGTTTCTGGCGGTTTGTAAAGACGATGTTGGAGAAGCAATGAAATTGGTTGGCAGTGTTTTATGTTTTTGATCTTTAGTGCTGTTGTGTCGAACAACGTTATGATAATAGCTATTTCTTTTTTCTTCATTGGCATTGTTATAATCAGCTTCGTCAAAGTTTATGGAGCCAATTCCATATTGGCGTAGTAATGCACTATCAGTGACAGAATTGTCATAACGACCATAGGTGTGACCACGAATATAATCTTTGCCGATATTTTCGACGTCTTCATGGGTATTTCTTAATATTTCTGACCGATAGACCAGAATATTATTATTATTATTATTATTATTATTATTGGGTGACGACATCTGGTAAGATGATAATGGTGGAGTGATTGGACGAATTGGATAATGAATAAATGTATCCTGGGATTCAACCTTTTTAATTATAGCTTTATCAACAACATTGCGACTATTTTTATCCTTGTTTATCAAACAGCAGCACATACAGCGAGACCTTGATATTGTGCTGTTATCAAATCCTTCGTGGATATCAATTGGTCCTCCATCGGATTTGGTAGTAGTGGTTGTGAATGAAACAGAGGGAGCAAGCGTGGTTGTTGTTGTTGTTGTATCTAGAGAATTCTGGAGCCCATTTCTTGATGAACAACTACGATAATGATATTCTGGCAAACCATTATGGTCCAAATGGTGGTGGTCCATTTGGTTAAGCCCTTGGATCAATGACGATGAGATGTAACTGAATTGCGGGGAATTGCTAACAAATCTTGTGCGAGATCTTCTTGGTGACAAAGAGGTTATGCCGGTGTTGATGTTACTTGTGGTGGTTGGGTTACTATTTGCTCTAAAGCAGCTGTGTCTACGTTCATAGTAAGAAGGAAGAACATGGTCATCGAGATCTTTGATAAATATCATGGAATTACCTAAAGAAGGGTTATATTCATCCTCGTCATCAGTAACAACACCACCACCACGGTTAGTAGCAGCAGTAGCAGCAGCAGCAGCAGCAGTAGTAGAAGGGATAGAATCCAAATTCATCGTATTTGGAACAGTAGCGGATCTATAAACACGACTTGCTTCACCATCACTACTGACATGGACATCCACATCATTGGCGTCAGAGACAGAAATTCCTAACCCCTGGGTGACTTGTTTCTGTTCCCACACAATATTTCTCTTAATCTGCCGCAAACCAGTAACCAGTTTGAAGGTTGAATAACCAATCCCACCAACAGCCACACACGATGAGACTGAAAAGTTGGTTATGAGCAGTGGTTTTGATAACGCAGTAACCAGACTGGCGGCGATTATTGCTGCTATTAAAGGAAGCAAAGAAATCGTGCAGCGGAGAATAAACAGTAATACTTGGCGGGTTGTTGCGTTATCCTTGAGAACAGTGGATGTAGTGGTATGTGTATTTGCTGGATATTGGAGTTTTTCCCGAATGACTGTTGCTTCTACACTGTCATCGTCACGATTAAATGTTCTATGGTTGATGTTATATTGAGGATATGTATGTTGTTGTTGTTGCTCCATACGTTCTTGGAGTATTTCCATGTTTGAACCAAATGGTTCTGGAGGAGGAAGTCCTGATACTGAACGGGTTGAAAGTCTTTTGGATCTATTTTTTCTACTACGATTGTTGTTGTTGTTATTATTATTATTGACAGAGTTAGTAGAGGGGGGTGTAGTTGCTGGTTTGAAAATACCTGGTAGTTTGGAAATTGACCAGTTGCTTATAGTTGAAAGTGGACGGAGCACACTTGAAGTTAAAGACGAACCATGCTGCTCTGTACTTCTGTTTCTGCTGCTGGTATTGTTGCTATGGGCACTATCATCATTCCTCTCAGCCGTGGTAGCAGTATTGTTTCTGTGATTGGGGTTGTTTGATGACATCTCGTTTTGTATACTAATCTCAACAAATTCGTCAGGATTTTCATGCTGGCTAATCTCTTGGTGAAGCTGATGCGGGTGTGTTGATGGCGTTTGTTCAGGAGTTGGTGGTGATAATTGTTGCTGTTGCTGTTGTTGGGGAATAGAAACTCTAGGTTGCTCCTGGCCATCTTGTAGCAATACTCGCTTTGAGTGACCGGAATTGGGAACTGCGACGAAATGTGAAAATTGATAGGCCATAATGGGAATGAATATTATTAAGAAATATGTAAATAGATTATTAGAAAACTAAGCTTTGCTCATATACAGATAAAGGACAATGAAGTGAAGATATTAATGTGTATATTATGAAAGAGTATATAGTAAGAAAATGATGTTTGGAGAGAATCAAAAGTATCCAGAAAATGGAGAGATATTGGATTCAATTTATATATCCACACATACACCGCAGACACATACACGCAAGAACAGAATATGACAACCAGAAATAAAAACCAAGAAGCTTGGGAAGATAGCTATATCCAGTAGTAGCGGTGCCGGTCTGTTAAAGTGTCTCTCTATCCCATGGGCATCAGAGAAATATGTACTTGTTTGTGGCACAAGAATGATATCAGAACATAATTTCTCTCTACTTTTTTCAAAAAGGTATGTGACATTCTGTAAGAGGTGATGGAGATGGACAAAATCTAAACGTATTCACACACATATAAAAAAAGTAGGAAGTTTGTTGTGGCGGCTTTAGAATATGAATATACGGTAAATTGCTACAGCGAGTCAGCGAACGAGATAGATCTGTGGGTAAATGGCTTGAAAGGGGATTCAGTATTACTTTGGATTTTGGGATTGGTCTGTTTAGCAGCACATAATATTGAACAAAGACAAAGCAAAGTGACATGATATGATGTGTAGAGGCAAGCAAATGGGCGTGGTAAAGGTGTGGAGACCTGTGATCTTTGGTCTGGGAAAATCACACGTACACACTGCCCTTTCAATAATCCCAAGAAGACACCATGAGCACGAGGATGGGGCGTTGAGAACTAATAAAGCATGCAAATGATTAGCGAGAATATGTTTAAAGGTACCATGGGGCATTCCAATACTAGTATTGTTAGTAGTAACAGTAATACAAACGTATACATGGAATAAATATTCCAAGAGTCATGTGTGTGTGGTTTGGCTTGAAGCAGTAATCAATGCGGCAAATCTGCCCTCATGTTACGTTAAGCTACATTACTTTTACACCATACACACGCGCCTTCAACAAATCTTTGCCAATACTGGGACATGTCTTTTTAAGTAGATTATATCCATTCAAAGCCGAACATCATCAAAATAGCCTTCAGAGGATGTTTTGTTTATTTGGATATCATACATACATACATACATACATACTGATTTACTTGCTCGGCAAGTCATGATATCTATTTCTACAAGCATGTGTTTACAGACTAAAGTATCCATGCATCTTTTTGTTCAAATCCACAAAGACAACATACAAAGTCGGTCCTCTTTAATCATCGAGCCCGGTGGATTTTAAAGACCACCTGGGAATCTACAAATCAATCTAAAAGAACCCATTTTGCTTTATTTCCCAATTGCTTTATCGATATCCCAATCGCCTTCATGCCTATAAAAGCATTCATCCATTACTATACTTCAAAGTAAATTCCCAGAAAAATTTGCAAAGTCATGTGTGACCTTGGATGATATTCCTTGTGATTGAAAGGATTGACAGCCAAGTATAGCATCATAGTGGTCAGTTAGGCCAGTTACCTTTAATTCCTAAATACCTGGCCACCACCACCACCACTGCCATCATCTTTTTCATCAACAGAAAGTAAAACCTCAAAGTTAGTTGCCTTGTTAGTATTTGGAATAAAGAGAGAGAGAGAGAGAGAGCGAGGTGTAATGGCAGTACCATTGACTACATCGACTTACAAAACTACTTGATTGACCTGTTTGAAATCAAAATTGAGATTACTTTACTATGACAAACACATGATCAATAGTAATGAGAAGGCCATTTGAGTAGTGGTTTTTAACAATTTGGCAAGACTTCACTAGTGATCAGGTTTGAAATAGGTAGAAAAATAAGTCCTGAGATTTTGGCCTAGTCACCAGCCAATTCTGCCTAAGGCTTTGTGAATTATAACCATTTGATGACGATGGTAGTAAAATTGAAATCTTTTAATAAACACTTTGTATTGTTGAATAATAGAAATGGTAATTATAATGATAATGAAATATCTGTTTTTTGATGTATGAATGTAGTAGTGTGTTATATAATTGCTGATCTAAATATATAATATTATTACATTTTTTGTTTTTTCCATACAAATTTTTTCGATTTTTGGACTCCATTACGGGCTGATGTTTTCTTTACTCCTCCATTCTTGTTGTTGTCTCTGCTGCCCTTGTTGAATCTCTTTTTCTTTGGAAGAATCTTTACTTTTTGTTGTTGTTGTTGTTGTTGTTGTTTTTGAGTAGTGGAATTTTCGATTTCCATCTGGTCTTCCTCTATATATTCAATTCGATAAAAACAATAGTTTTCTCATTGTTAATATACATGGACATTATATACGGGTGACTGTGTATATATTCTTGATTTTGTTTAAAGTATACAATAATCAATAAATAGTTATAAAACCATACCTTTGGTGATAGTAGTAACTCCATTAGAGTTGTTGCTGTCGTCAAGCATTTCAACCTCAATTGTACCTTTTGTTAAAGCCTGTTTGTCGGCCAGACGCTTTAGACGCTCAGCTTCAACTGGCCCATAAATATTTTCACGACGGATATTGCGGCTCCGAATTTTAGACTTTGAACGACCAGACTTTGCCATTATTTATATCTATATTTGTATTTTATGTGGGGTTTAAACAGAGAAAGGGAGAGAGAGTTTTCGATCTTGAAAAAAAAAGAGACAGCAAAGTGAAATAAAAAGTAGATCCTGATCACCAGGATCTATGGATTAGGACTTTGATAATATGTGTGTATGTGTTTGGCATTGATATAGACAAAGCACCCTAAGAATGAAAGTATAAACATAGTAGCTTCTTTATTTGCATATGCGTGTATTTTAAACAAAGCAGCCAAATCACTAATAAACCTTGCCTTGCTCTTTCCCTCACTACTCTCTATCTTTTACATTTATATATATTATTAATTTACAATTTTGTATTCTACCTATAAAAATGGCAAACAATACAATCCTTTCCACATCATCGTCATTGCTACTTGCCGCCCTATTTTCATTTATTGGGCTAGTTTTGGGTCAAAAGCAACAAGCTTTCTCCACTGGAACCTCATCAGCATCCGAAAGCAGTGGCACAAGTTCCCAATCACCCTCTCATTCAGCACCAACAACTGAGCATGACGATTTCTATTTCAGCGGCTGGTTAACACCTGGTCTTATTGTCGGACTTGTTACCATGAGTTTCTTCTTTATTATCGTTGCTGTTGGTATTAACTGGATAACAGCAGTTCAGGGGCCCACAAAGATTCCTTCTCAAAACCAACTCCAAAACAAGAAGCGCCAGTAATAGCCGCTTTAATAGCACTTTGCGTATCATTGATATCCTAGTTGGGTCGATTATAGTGGGAT
Source organism: Mycoemilia scoparia (assembly GCA_027575805.1). NCBI lineage: Eukaryota > Fungi > Kickxellomycota > Kickxellomycetes > Kickxellales > Kickxellaceae > Mycoemilia > Mycoemilia scoparia. Next base: position 2,622 of record JANBPU010000402.1, on the reverse strand, counting down.
GACGCCAGTTCTTTATTGATTTTTTTCCAACCAATATATGCTAGATGATAAAGGATTCGTTAGGATTTATCGCATATATTGTAAGAGTGATTAATCGAAGAAATGGTCAAGGATTATTGCCATCATTTTAATATTTGCTATTGGAATAATAATGTCACGCTTGGACACAGTGCACTGGCTCGTGCTCCTTTTATTAACAAAGATGCAGGTTATGAATATTGGCAATAATGAAGAATTGACTCGATTCAACATTAGATATCAAACTCAACCACCACAACCACAACATCTTTTCTATACTTATGTTTTTGCTTTTTGCTTGCTCTCTCTCTCTCTTTTCTTTCATCTTTATTAGCCACTTTTCATTTCTGCAGCTATAACACAATATAACAACCATTATAGCATTATAAATGTATATTCTGTATGCGTACTTAATTACAACAAAACTATTGTGAGCATTCTTTTTTTTCAAAATTGGAACTAGACTCAATTAAAGTTTACCCCATAATCTCATATCACGCGACAGCTTCTCTATTACTCTGACTTGTTCAAGGTTTAAACTACAGTTTTTGTTTATATTTTCTGCGACAACATACTATACATCCATACAACCTTTTGTTATCCATCTCCATCATATTCTTTCAAAAAACGCCTAATTTCGTAAAGTTTAAAAACTACCGATGATGAAAAGATGCTAGGAAGCAATAATGAAAACAATATGTTGCTAGAAAGCTTGGATGCTTTGAATTCCTCCAATAGTAACAACAATAACAACAACAAAACAACTACAGATGAACTGCAAACCCCAGATAATACCAACAAACAAGATAAAATTGATCTAAATAGCATGATGGTTGACGACGATGATTTATCCTTTGCGTACCTTGGGGAGGAATTTTTCAATACCGTGTATAATCAGGATTCCAAAACAAAGAATAAAAAGACCGAGGGAGCAGGCGATGACAAGTATGAAAGTAATAGTAGCAATGATAACGATGAAGATGAAGAAGATAATGCCGGGGACGAGGCTGATGACGATGATAATGACGACGACGACGACGACGAAGATGAAGAGGGTGATGAAGATGAGGACGAAGATGATGGTGCTGAGGAACCAAAAACCCGAAAAAGTAGCTTAAAAAAAGGCTCGTCTACCACTAAAGATAATAAAGCCAACAACAATAGCACTGGAGATGACGAGGCTGACGATGAAGAACAAAAACCGTATTTGCCGAAACTCAAAACAAGTATCATCCAAATGGTGTTAAACATAAATTCCGTGTTGATCAAACTGTGTAAGGAGTTTCAAAATAGCGGATTGGTGGACGACCCCCAATATGCCATTTACCAGATACGATTACAGTCGAATTTGGTTTATCTTGCCGCAGTAGCTGACCATTACTTGGTACATCCTCTAAAGTTACAGCCATCTTTACTTGATCCCATTCCTCCACTACCATCAACCGTTCTACCACCAAATGTTAATCAAAATTGTAGTGGTGAAACCACTACTTTATTAGAAAATGGCAATAGTAGTGCTAAAAGTACTACTACTTCTAAAGCACCAATATCATTGTCATCTACCAACCTACAAAGCACTTCAACAACAAAGTCTATACCTAACAATGCCAACATTCCTACTAATACTAATATCACTCCACCTTCCAATACCAATACAACCACAACTACAACTACAACCAACAAAAGTAACAGCGATAATAACAAGGTAGGAAAAACCGAGATCCATGATCAACTACGCCAAGCTCGTTCAATCTACGATATGTACACTAAGATGTATCTACCCCAACAAATGGAATTATCCAAAAAGGCCAAACAACAATTAAAAGAGCAAGAACAGGCAGAATACAATTTACTCGAAGGTAAAGATAAAAGACAGGGCGTGGTCAATTTCCTGCAAAGTCATCGGATTGATAATTATCAACCACCTAGGCCCAGTGATCTTACCAATCCCAAAAATTATAAACCATTTCCGCCGTTTCAGTTACCTAAAGGTGTTGATTTGCCTTCTGGATATAATAAAGATCAGCAAGTAGTTGGTGGTAGTGGTGGATTTAAAAAAGAAACTAATAATTCTAATACTAATATTACTGCTACTACTGCTTCTGCTGGTGGTGTTGCTATTGCTATGGGTAGTAGTAGTAGTAATAGCAATAGTGGTGGTGGTGGCGGCAGTACTGGTATTGGTGAACAACAACTATAGCAGTTTAAAGTTGAACAAAATTATTAATAACAGATTTCTTTTTTATTTCTTTTTTTTCCCTCTTGTAAATCAGCTAAAATATAATAAATTAAAATGCAAGAATTAATAAAATCTCTAAAATATAGAAAAATAACATTATAGTAACATTATAGTGAAATTTTGCTAGTGATCAAATGTATTGAAGGCAGAAATGGACTCTCATCAGATTTTGGCCCACTCATAGATTGTTTGATAGACAACTACTTGGGACACATTTTTGCTCAAAACTGTATGTAATTTCACCATTTATACAGTATGACTTCATGACATATGCTTTACAATTCCCCATTTTTATTAGTTAGAAATAAAATAGGAAAAGACCACACAAACAACTACTATAAACAGCCAAAAATGATGGTCTCCAA
>JANBPU010000401.1:0-12910 GCA_027575805.1 Mycoemilia scoparia | reverse complement strand
TCTTTTTAGTATCCTTTAATATCAGGTTAGTATCATTTTATATCAAGTTAGTATCATGTTGTATCATGTTGTATCATGCTATATCATGTTAGTATCATATTAGTATCATGCTATATCATTTTAGTATTATGTTATACCATTTTAGTATCATGTTGTATCATATTAGTATTATGTTGTATCATGTTAGTATCATATTATAACATGTGAGTATAATTTTTAATTGAGATATTATCTGGATACTATCAGCCCTTTTTTGAAAGTGTTTGAGAATTGGTGGATAGTATCATGATACTATCATGATACTAAAATGGTACCAAGTCCTGTACATGATACTAAAATTATTATACCAAAAATATATGTGTGATATACCAAAATAAAGCCCAATATACCATGATACTAACCAACAAAAGTTCTGATGCAAGATTTTCAATAAAAATTTGTATTTTTTGCTTGGCCAAAGAAAACGAATATGAAATGCTAATACTACGACTACTAAAGTATGGTAAATTTTTACACATGTGTTTACTTTTAGGGCATAGCACTATTATTATATTGAATTTGTAGAGCTTGGAAAAAACTATTTAAACAACTCTAAACTACGCCTCAAATTTTTTCATCTTTTATTTTCACAACACAAGCACACACACACACTTCATTCACCTACCTGTGGAACATCTTTAGTTTAATCAAACTAGATACATTCATTTGGTCATAATTGTTTGGTTTATCACCAATGTGGCCCCGACAACCATCTGCTTATGAAGAGTTACTTGACCTTGGTTGCTCCAGAGTTGTGACTAGTTCATACCTCAAGCAACTGCTCTCATGCTCAACTACCGGGATTTCATTTGTCTCTGAGGAAAACAAAGCGCTCCAGTACACATGTCTCCTCGTCTTATCTGTCCAGTCATTAATTGAAAAACCAAATGCTTGCATTTGTCTCAAAAACCATACCACCCTTGATGGTAATGGTAGTGGCTTCAATATGAAAGTATGTCTGACAAGTAGAAGTTACATAGACTTTGACCTGTTAATTGGCATTCTGGAGAAACTAGATTTGGCATTAGCCATTGTTAATGACCTTTGCGCCTTTTTGATATTTTACAAAAGTGCAATGGCTGAGCATAGCAAGATTTATCGTCATTGCATAACCACGATAATCCACAACACAAGGCTGGACATCTTGAATTACCTCAGCCCTCAACAAAACCATCCAAACCAACTTGCTACCATGGCTTGCAGGATGAATTGGGTTGAAAAGGTAACTGTCACAGTAACCGGCTATAATATCTATTTGGCAAGTACTCTCAGACATTTGGGCTGCTTCAATAGTATGCTGTATAACAACCAAGATTTGTGGGAAAAAACAACTGAGAGGCGCTCCAACTTTTACATAATAGAAAATGAAGTCAAAGCCCTTAAGTCAGAATGGTGGTATAATGAATTTGCTAGTCTGTTAGCCAATGGTTGAAGGCTGTGCTTGAATATACTTTATTTCCTATTGTATTATCATCTCAATAAATATAAAGTTAAAAGCATTTACTCTAATGGATTATAATTTTTGAAGGGTGACTTTTGGTGGCCAAAAGTTATAGGGGCAATCCCAGCCAAATGGGTGATCACAGTCTATTAGCAAATGGCCACCCTTCAAATATAACTGCTCTAATAATGAGTTAGATACATACAAATTGAAGAAAAATAAAACTGGAGGTACATTGTGATATTATGTCTATATTGCCAATTCTGTTCTCCATGGGTAATAATTTTTATAGAAATTGTTTGTTAGAAAGAGAGAAATAAAAAAAAACACGATTTTAATTTATTTATAGGGTGTTATGATCAAGATTCTAAACAACAATAATGAAATTTAAAAAAATAATAAGGGCGCAGTTTCTATTAACGCTTTTATCAAAACTATCAATGACCATCACTGTTGTATAAGTTACGCGCATTTCCATGATAAATGTAAAACTGGTAATAAAAGAGGATATCTTCGGCCAACACACCCAAACTATAACAACAACACCAAACACAGTCAATCAATCAATCAATTGATATTTTGAATTTACACAACATCATATATACCATATAGATTAAAACTCTAACATTTCAAACATATAATCTTCGCTTACCTTCCCAACAAGAAAGGAATATTTGCAATCAAATAATCAGGATCGTTAGAGTATGCGAATATCGATATAGAGTAAGTAATATTCGCCAATGATGTCAAAATATACAGACCAAGCGATAGACCATGGATCGATTTGTCTTGGTAGTTTTTAATGAATTGCGGGATTCTGGCTCCAATGAATATTATTGCACTGATGTAACCAAATATTTGGCCAGTTATGTCTAATTCGATTCCTTTGCCATTTTGTGAGCTTCTTGTGGTGTTTGGTAATTTCAATCCTTTCGACGACTATACATACACAACATAAAAAACATAATGTGTATTTATGGTTATAGTTAATGGCTTTAATATAACATTGTTGAGCAGAATATTTGATATACACATACACATACCTTTTCCATATGCATAACCTCCCACACGGTGGGAATTACAACAGCAAATATCAACAGCACTAAAGTAAGAGCCAAGTCTTTGGCCATTCTAGAAGATGGCAATTCTGCTTGTCCAGTCTCGCCCAAAAGGTTGCTTTGATCTGCTTCTTGATCTCTGTCAGCAACACCACCGTCGCCCCCACTGCCAACATCAGAGCTAGTAGCAACTTGCTGAGCCCCCAAGCCGCCCAGCAACGACGAAGCTTCACCAATAACATCATCCTTTCTCTTATAAACAAATTTGTAATAATATATTTGCGTCATGATTATAACATCAGATGAAATGTACCAAGTCGAGATTAATATAGCAGTCCACACAACGCCCTGCCGAATCGCCCCAATGAAATTGAATAAATCACCAATCAGCCATAACCAGAATGTGAGTGCAGCCAAACCCTCTCCAGACTTGAGCTGGTAGTTTTCGATTATTTGTGGGACGGAGGCGATTATCCATATGTAGAGTGACATGTAGCCAGTTATTCTCGAGATTAGTAGTCTCCATGTCTCCACCGAATCATCCAAATCGCCGTCATTATCATCTAGGCTGCTTCTGCCGCTATTTATTGTTGTGGCCTTGGTCATACCAGCCAAAAGCACCAAAGTCAGTATTAATATGACTTTAGGTTCTAGGCCTTTGCTATTCCCAGATCTCGTTGCTTTTATCATTTTTGGTCCCTTTGTCTCTAACTACTCAGTTGATTCCCTTCGTTGTTGTTGTTGTTGTTATTGTTATTATTATTATTATTGTGGTTGTGGTTTGATAATGTCCGTAATAATAGGGGTGCCAAATTAATTGATATAATATACAAACAATAGCATGTCACTACGGTCTAAACAAAAAGCCAATATCCTATAAAGATATAACAAAATATTAATATAAATGTATAAAAACAAGAAAAATAGCAAAAAAAAAAGAAGATAAAGACAAAGGGTATGTTTAATGGAATTTTGCCTATAAATGTATAATAAAAGTGAGATGGGATGTGTTGTTGATCACATTTGATTTTGCGTGACTAAAACACACACATATGCACCCTTGATTTGCGTGCGTTCCTTAGGGTTTTTTGGGGACAACTTTTGGACGTCATGCTTTCAATCATAAGGGCCCAGAATAAATCGAGTCAGCTGATAAGTAAGGTTCAAAGGTGGACTCTGTGAGTATGAGACAGGGATCAGTTAGCGCACACATTGAAGAAGGATTAATTGGTAGTGACTTTGATCTTATAATAGGTTATTGCAACTCTCTTGTTAACTATGCAATGTTTCTTGGAGGATATACAAGAGGCAAGTAAGTATGTTTATTAAATGGTTAATAAAATGCATGCCAATAGTTACTAATGGCTGACTCTAGCCAGACCTTTCCTTGTTTTTTATAGATGTTCCCACTGCCAATTTGCTCTGCCCTTTGGAAGAGACGCCATGGCGAGATATCTCTTGTTCTTTGAAGTCCTTGATCCATTTGGTCACTCCTTCTCCTGAGTTCCCATCTGGCTCATGGGATGGACAATATATCCCTGTGAGCATGGCGTGCCTTCCAAGCCCAATTAGAGCATACCACGATACAATTTCCGTTATATAGAAATTAGCTACTAACTTATTATGTTTATCGCCTTTTTCTCAATTTTCAACCATCAAGAGGGCTACAGACGCAAACGGAGGGATGCATTTGTGATTATTGGTTAATTGTAAAGAGAGTTGCATCTCTCAATAGCTTGAACCATTGCTGCTGCTGCTGCTGCTACAGCAACACCTGTATGAAAAATAACACACAAAGTAAATCTAAGATCATAGAAAACAATCAACCATACTCCAATTTCTTTCACGATCATAAAATATTCATCATCAACCATACATTCTGCCCATGTTTCCAGCAGACTAATTGCACTAAATCCAAACCAAAAACACACTAGCAACAGCAGCAGCCAAAATGCCTTATCATTATCAAACATCTTACCATCCCACCTCTTTATTTTTACTAATTAATGTTTCCCTGAGAGAATTAACATATGCAATACAATTATTACACTTGCATTTACATTGCAATTAGTGGCTTTATCAAACCAGCCATCATCTAATTTTACAATTGCCATTTAGCTTGCAGATTATATGCATTAATTGTGTGTGTGTGTGCATTTTCTCGTATGAAATGGTATTTCATTTTCAAAGATTTGACTCCCTGTGTGACTATCTGTTGACTATTATTGGTTTGTTATTCTCTTAGCCGTGGTTTTTGAAGATGCAGTATAAATAAAGAGACCATTTTGATACTTGAGTGATAATGTAAATAGTATTGTTTTTATTAGGGTTCATAGACGGTACTGGTTTTGTTACTTTTGTTCAATAACTTTCTATGCATAAGGGGTGTGTGTGTGGAGTGGTTTGCTGTTTTAGTATGTATATAGTGTGGGGTGCTTGGATATTCAACTATAAATAATATTCAAAAGACTCCATTTCTTTCAAACATTGCTTTATAAAACGCCCCACTCCCAAGTCTGGCTCTTACTACTTATGCACGCACATACGTGCTGCTGAGTTTCACAATAAAAACAGACTAGCTCTTTGCGTGGGGTTTATCTAAAAGGCGTCTTTAACAATCAACAGCCCAACAAAATTTCCCTCCTCACCTTATTATCGCTATCATTATTGTTATCGTTATTATTACAAAGATTAAATTGAATGTACATTTAAGCAGCAACCACTCTGACTGCTGCTGCTCTCTATTTATTTGTTGATGAGCAATGAATTAATGCTTTAAGAAATAAAAAACCAATTACTTTCAATAACCATGGACAAACCCATATACGGAATCATGCCATTGTGTGTCCTGCCTATCTTTGTTGCTAAGGGCGCGCGATGCTGAGGGAAATCATTTTATTGATATTGACTGAATTTTTACTTGTCGGCAGTTGATTATTATATATGTATCGTGAATAGGGCTTAATGGCTATTCAAATGAATCGAGATGTAACCCTTCCTTTCCAGTAAACCCTAACCTTAATTCTTGATAAGCGTACAAGATGCTTTTGTGGTAAGTCGTATCTCTCTCTGAATATATTTCCATATACAAAAGTGCCATCAGCACTTTATGTCCTAGCTGAACAAAACCGCTAACCAATAGCAAGCCAAACCAGCCAATTTCATCATCATCAATGGCAACAAACGTATTATTGACACTCAAAGCTGCTGTTTGACTATCTCTTCATTCTTCTCTGTCGGTCTGTCTGTCTATCTGTCTCCCTCTGTCTTGTCTTGGCAATAGGTATTGTGGAAGCAGCCAATTTAAAGGGTTTGTCTGTCTATTACAATTATACTAGCAATACAGGTTTCCATTTGCATTTACTATAGACACCCCAGTTTTATTTTTCGGATTCGACCTGATAGAGACTATTAGCAATTTTTATTCTTTTGCTATTTATTTGAAAATATAAATGGCTATACAAGTCTACTATTAAATGATCTTTAATTCCCACTAATAGTGCACATCCACGCTTGGTCTTTTATAAACCAATATGCGTATTTGTGTGTATTAATGGACCGTGAGGCTGAAAAGATGTCTTATTTACAATACCCCCATACATACATCTGCTCTCACATAATATGTACAGATTCTCCCTAAACCAACAAGCTAAACCTGATTTAACTGGGCTCTTCATGAGAATTTCAATCAATCTTTTTCTGGAATTGTATAGACATTCCCGAATCCTAGAATAAGAAATCGAATCTCTTATTGCTAATACATTATCACATCTTTACGATCTAATGTGTAAAAGCAGACAAGGCGTGGACAAGCGTCTCCACACCAACACTTATAATGACAAGGACAGCAAAAAGACTCGTAGTCTTTAAGGGCCAAGATGCTGTATAGAGTCCTGATAGCCATAGAGCAAGCGGAGAAGTCTTTCTTTGTATAAATAGTTGTGAGTGCTAGTGTGTAAACAAGCCAAGTCCCAACTCTTTTTATCATAATACAAAGATATTGCAAAGAACCTCTTGTTGCCAATTCTCTTTCATACACGCGCTTGTGTGTAAACCCAGATCTTGGCCAAAATCATCATTCCACTCGGTTTATCAGAAGATTTTGGGAACTTCTCATATCACCACAGGGTGTTTGCCAAGTAAGCTGACAGGTAAGCAAGCAAGAATGTCGTAGAAACAGCATCCATAGCTGTTATTGGCAGTTTTGAACGAACGATTTAAACATCTTTTATAAAAAGATGTGTATTACATTTACAGCAGTATAGTACTAAACTTTTGGCCATTATATATTCTTTTAGGGTACCCTCTTGGTGATTTATTATCGCCAACATCCAAGCCTAACAGTATTTGATATATCAAGATCAAGGGCAGTACGGCAGTGGATGGACTACCTTCTTGGTTGTTTCTAACAATTCCTCATGGTATATGTGTCCGATATTTTCAAATTAGCTAGAGAAAAAAGTCCTTTATTGCCAAATATCTCCGAATTAGTCAGGGGCGACTCACAACTACGTCAACATAAATAATAATATAAATCACACAGACAGCAGGGTTGAAAAGAATAAAGCCAACCCAAATTTCAACTGTTTTATTGTTTGGCCAACCTGCTATTCAACCAGCCAACCAGTCAACCAACCAACCAACCAAAGAAAGAAAGAAAGAATAAAACCACTTCCGATCTGGTAACCTTTATGTACAGCTGTTGGTATTATTAACTCACACCACCTTGCAGCACCACATTACACCACCCCTTCCTGCTGCTACATACAAATTGCAGAGTGACCAACACCACACACAACACAACGCAACACATTTATTTCATCTACGATGAAATTTATGGTTTTGCAGAAACAAGATAAAAGGACTGACCGCTCCTCCAAGTCCAAGCTTTCTCTAGACATTTCCTCAGCTACTTCGGCTCTAGGATTTCCATCTTCCAACAGCCACAGCAATAGTCTTTTTCTGTCTTTTTCTGGTTCTACAACTCCCACACAAGCTTCGTCTACATCTTTGTCACAGCCACTTCCTACTTCTTACGTCTTTACTGGATTGCTTACTCTAACAATGGACAGTCTCGGCCAATCCCAAGATGCTTCTTCTGTCTCCTCACCACCATCTTCACCGCTCTCGCCTGTTCCACTGCCATCATCATCATCATCATCATTATCCCCCGATGGCAGCAGCGACATGGTAAACTGGATGCAAGTTTTGGCACCTCAATACAGTTCCATCCAAAACAAGCTCAACTACACCTTTAATGCCATCTCTATTGTTGCCGCCGGCCTAGTCTTATTCGCGTACATCCCGCTCTGGTATTATCGCCGTCAACTGGCTACCAGAGTTTCACTCCGTCTTGCAATCTGTATCTCTATTGTTGATTTGATTGTCAACATCACAAGCTTTATCCCCGACTCTACCCAACTCTCTGCTGGTAGTGGGGACGCCGCTGAGGGTAGCGGTGGAGCTGTTAGTCTACCAAATTTGGCACATTGTAGATTCAATCGCTGGTTAGGTACTATTACTTTAATGCTGCCTGGCTGGTTTGTTGCCGCTATAGTGTTCAATCTTCAAATTGTCTTTCTAACTCGACCTCCTTCTCCATCTCCATCTCCATCCTCATCCTCATCATCATCATCATCGGTATTTGCTTTAATCTCTCGAGTCTTTCGTCTACACAATGTGTGTCCTCATAACCGCAGTAGCAGAATAAGAAGAAGCTGCTCACTAAGAACCCAAACACACAAATACTGGTACATATATCCCCTCACAGTCATCACAATTTGCTTCCTAATCTCAACCATCCCCTTATTCGTAGCCATCAGTAAAGATTTATGTTGGGTCGACCAGCCCCCCTTGCTGAAAAACCCCGAAACTGATCAGCTCAAGTATTTGGGTTATGCAATCATTCCTTGGGTTTCGGTTCCTATCGTCTATTCAGTCATTGTCATTGCCTTGGTGATCATTAAATTGGTGAAAGATCAATTGAAAGTTAATCGGAGCCTCAAAAGTCTTAGCAAAAGCGTAGCAAGTAGTCATGGTAGACATAATAGTAGCAACTACGGAGGGGGCGGTAGTTTCAATATCAGCACCAGCACTACTGGGTCATCATCATTGTCTCCGCCTCTTACACCCACCAGAGCTCCAATGACACCTCCAACTACTGCTGGTTCCACCGCCATTGCCACCCCTGATAATATTACCAGCAACAATACCAAAAGCCTGAAATTTCCAATCATTCGATTCAGTATAGGCGTATCCAATTCCAAACCCTTGCCAAAAACACCTCCATCTCCATCAACTCCTTTGGCTTCATCGCCATCGCCTTCAACTTGTCTTAACAGCAGTAGCAACAAAGGAAACCGCCATACCACCACCACTACTTCTTCTTCTCACAGCAATCACAACAGCCTAATAAGAAGCCCAGCAATTTACCAACACAAACAAATCCTCAAATCCACATCAAACATTCACCGCGCAATCTGTCGAATCCTATGTTATCCAGTATTTCCCGTGACCCAATACTTGTTCAACATGATCATGTGGGTTCGAGGAAACAGTCTAAACCCATTTGTCAAACAAGACGTGGTCTTGGGATACCAATTAATGTTGGCCGGAAAATTCTTTGTTTCATTGGGTGGATTCTTTAATGCCGTTGTATTTTTCATGGACCCGGCGTTTGATCAGTTCCGTAGATCATTGTGGACATATTTGCAAATCCGTACTAAAAAAATAAAGAATAAGGTCACGGAATGGTTTAATGGTTGTGAACAGTTTGGTCGGATTCGTAGTTATGTTTGTCAATATTGTTGTTGTAATAGTAGTAGTGGTAGTAGTAACAGTAGTAGGGGTGGTCGAGACTGTTTATTACCAAATTCAACATCAACAACCTCCAATTCTTCAACTCCAACTATAATCACTGATAATATTGAGAACGAAAAATTGTCAGCCCAAATCACTAAATTGGAATTATCAAATTTTCATGAGAATATAAACCTTAGCAGGAGCAGTAGTGGTAGTAGTAGTTGTGGCAGCGACATTATCAATACCAATACTAATACTAATACTAGGAATAATACCGGTAATAGCACCAATGCAGATATTTCAACCACTTCCTTACCATTACACCCTAATCTTGATCATAACCATGGCGATAACAGAAATGACGATAATGATAATAATAATAGTTTGTCTAGATATCAAATAAATGTTGATATCGAATCTGCCAATCTTGATATTGACTATGACAATTACCCCTACAACAGTGGTATTATTATTGTTGAAAATCCTAGTGCATTGCGATCAAGAGAAGGATTGGTAATTAATTTTGGTGAATATTTAAAAAATCTCTAAGTTTGTTTCACATATGTTTTGTTTTTAATTATTTAATTATCGATGTTTTTTTACATAAAATCATATATGTTCTAATAATAGTAATAATAAATACTGATGTTTGTAAATAAATGGCAAAATTTCACTAGTGATCAAATGTACGTTAAGCAGAAACGGGTCCTCATATTTTGACATAATCATCAGCCATTTCATATGCAATCCATGAGGACCCACTTTCGCCTAAGGGCTTGTGAAGTCTGGCCAAATGAGTGATTTTAACATTTAATATTTGAAATTTAAATCTGTTTAAAAATTATTACAGGTTATAAAGAGCCATATTGATCCGATTCGATTATTGGTTTTGAACAATTGTTTTAATCCAGTTCCAATCATCATCATCATCACCATCATCACTATCATCACTATCATCACCATCATCACTATCATCACTATCATCACCATCATCATCAGAATTGTAAGAGGTGGTGCTTCCGTCAATGTGAGTTTGCACTGTATAATGATTACTATTTTCTTCACCATTGGGAGCAAAATTACCTGAGCCATAGCCAGAATCACAATCTGAAATGCTGTTATTATTATATATATACTGATAAGTAACTTCTACATCACTATCATAATCTACGTTATCCTCGTCATCGCTAATATGATAGAAAAAGGGTGTACACAAAGTAACACCAGTATATATATGCTGAAGTTTGTCATTTTTTATGGTGACCTTATAGCTATGATAATAACCATCAACTGGCAAAACATCTACATGACTAGAACTACCTCTCTTCATTAACTTTTGTCTATTTTCGTATTGCCATAAAGAACAAAGGGCATCATTTATTGATGATATATCCTTCAATCTTATTACGTTATCTGGTGAAAAATATGATTTATTTAAAGCTTTGGTGATTTCTTCTGAAGCCAAAAACCAAATGTTATTCGGTTCAGCCTATTAATAATATTAGTTAGTATAGAGCAAAAACAAAATTAAAGATTGATAGTTTTTCTCATTACATGGCCAGCAATAATATTATATATGTATATATATCTTACCTCTATACCACTGTCATAAAGTCCCTCAATCTGCTTTTGTTTAATATGAGCATTGGTTTTATCATAGAAATCAGTAGGCAATACTTCGCAAACCCATGGTAGATCGTATTCTTTCCTTTTAAGATCTACACAGATTTTCAAATCATCGTCTTCCTCCTCTTCCTCTTCTTCTGATATTACTTGGTCTTTATCACTATCCTCTTCAATAGTTTGACTATCTAACTCGCTATTTTCACTATCAGCATTGTTAATGCGTTGATTTTGATTAGCTTGTTGTTGCTTTCTTAATTGCGAAATAAGGTCGTCCTCTTCCTCCTCATCTTCTTCTGATACTAGTTGGTCTTTGTCACTATCTTCACTAGTTTGACTATCTAACTCGCTATTTTCACTATCAGCATTGTTGTTAATGTGTAGATTTTGATTAGCTTGTTGTCGCTTTCTTAATTGAGAAATAAGGTCGTCCTCTTCCTCATCTTCGTCTTCATCTTCATGATCTCCACCTTCACTGCTTTCTTCTGTATTTTCATCCATACTGAATTGATGAGCCAAGCTGGCCCTGTATTGGCCTGATCTCTCAATTTCTTGATTTCTTGACTGTGCTAATAAATCGTTTTCATCCTCCTCTTCACTGGTTTCGCTTTCATCTTCATCTTCGTCATCATTATATAGTTCCTCATCCTCATCCTCTTCATATTCATCTTCCTGGCTAATACTATTGCCCTCATTATCATGATCATCATCTGCTTCTCCTTGGATATATTGTTCAAACCTTGTTATAACAATAGAAACACCAAGATCCTCAATATATCTATAATAATTGAAGCCAAACATTTGGGCTTTTACCTTATAAAAAGCATATATTCTTTCTTTATCAGGCTCAGCTTTAATTACTCTATTGATTTCTCTAATAAATTGAAATGAATTTTTTACTTCGGGTTTGCTTTTTTTAATGTTGTTAGTTTTTCGATATTTTAGAAATATATTCGAGTTCCACTACATACATACACATACATGCATACAATCACATTTAGTTAAAAAGTTCTATACATACACTTTTTTTTCTTGTTTCTTTCAATATATAAATAAATATGTAAATATTTATCTATTAAATATTGATAGTCATGATGTTGATAGTGATGATGAGCAATGTATTACCAATTTTGGTCGTTGGTCTTTAATTAATTCAATAATCTGATCATAAGTAAAACTGTTATTAAATGGCATATCCATTTGTAATTCTATTTTCCAAACTAGTGTTGTTATGGATTGGGTTTTGGTCCATTCATATGTTTCCATTTTGTAAGTTAATAAAGATTAAAAATAGTAAGTGTGTTTTTGTGTATACAAGTATTTACGTAAAATGTAAAAAAATTGTTAATAATAGTAATATTGTAATTATAATAAAAAAGTTGAACATAAATTCAGTAACCAATATTGTTACAATCAGTATATATTTATATGTATCAACTATTCACGTTTGAAGAAAATATTAATTGAATATATACATATTATGTATGTGTTTATGTGCAAAGTAGAGTAATATGCTTGATGCATTGAAAAAGAAGGTGGCATTTTTTTGCCTCAAACTTCATGTATTCTATGATTATTTTGAATATACTCAAATGAAAGTGTTGATTTTGATTCCCAAAAATGTTTTATTATTTTGATTGTTATGATTCATATATTCCTGGATTTCATTATTATTATTAATATCAGTCTTATACTTATAATGGCTTAAAGATTATAAATGAGGTTTCATGTGAAAAGGAAAAATATTTTGAAAGGCATATGGGCAATAATTTTTGAAGGGTAAATTTTGATGACCAATGATTATAGGGAAAAACACAACCAATTAGTAAATGGTTACCCTTCAAAAATAATTACATGTATGGTCATATTTTATAAGGCCTTAGAAAACCCAGATCCCTAATAGTTGCAAATTTTTTTTTTTTTTTTTATTTTTTTTTTAGCATGAGCC
>JANBPU010000400.1:0-12924 GCA_027575805.1 Mycoemilia scoparia | reverse complement strand
ACCATGATTATTTTCAATGTCACTTGGGATTTCTTTGTTGAAATGGTCAGATGGAGCAGAGTCACCTCCTGCACAATTGCTCAAATGTGGGGAGTGTTTTCACAAGTAGGAGTCAGCTGAGAATTCCACAAAGAGGCATTTTTAAAATCAAGCCATTCCATTTGAGAACAGCTGAGGAGTCTCAACACACACACACACACACACACACCTGCAATAAGAGAGAACAGCAAAAATGGAGATTTATGAGCAGCAAAAGACTAGCCATATCAGCTGCTGTAAGAAATTCTGAAAATGTATAAAAAGGCCTGCTAATGCCTGAATGTTTTATCTTTACACCTTTTTCATACATCAAAATGAAGCTTTCCATACACATACTTCCAAATTTGACTGCTCAGTCAAAGCTGCCAAAGAAACATGCACCCCAAACTCGGCCTCAGCCTTCTGCTAATAGTAGTGCCATAGGAGGGGATGAAAAGGAGACCAGAAGCACTAGTTTCTGGAGTCGTCTAAAGAAGCAGATGGCCCCACCTCAGGTGTATGAACCCAGGTATTGCATTGGCAGTGGCAGAAGTGGAAGTGGGAATAAGCCCACACAGCCCAATGTGGGCAATGAACCTAAAAAGGCAAGAAGCCTTTTTGTTAAAAATCTACAATTAAAGAAGTCTCATTCTAAGACCCACATTATTCTGGTTGCAAAAGGCCAAAATAAAATATAAATTAGGCAGGATATGGAAAATGACCAAACTCTAGAACCATGTATAGAAAGTGCACAGAATCCACAATAATTTCAGGTTTCCAGCTTTAATTCTTTGTGTATCACTACTTAATTGTAAAAAAATGTTCAATTATATATCATGGCTGCACAATTCAATCATGATATTGTAAGATTTCACTTGGAATCAAATCTATGGTGGGTAGAAATGGACTTTCATCAGATTTTGGCCCAATTACCAACCACTTCATAAGCAACTCCTGGGGACTCATTTTACCTAAGGCCTTATAAACTCTGATCATATATACAGTCTGGCTTTATAACATATGCTTTAGAATTCCCCTTTTTTATTAGTTAGAAATAAAATAGGAAAAGACCACACAAACAACTACTATAAACAGCCAAAAATGATGGTCTCCAAACAAATCACATTTCTTTATTACCATTGTATAGAATGTATCTGACTGGGGTGGGAGCAGTGATGTGTTTGGTTGACTCTCTCCCATTGGGCAGAACAAACCATCTAGTTTTTTGATAAAATACATCAAATTGACTATTTTTCCATCAACAACTATAGTTATAGCATTGACAGAATCAGTGATATCAACATGCTCACTAGCAATGTGTTCATGAATTTTTTGAACAACATAGTCAGAGTAGACTGCATTGGCACCAACTTTTGGATGTTGTTCAAAGTAAGCATCATAACTGGCAATATTAATAGCATGAAGGGTTGGATCAACTATACTCTTAGTATCCCAAAACATGACATTACAGTCATTTGTAGTAACTCCATCTACTGATCTTCCCAATGGTGTCAAGCAATCATAAAGCTTCAGAACAAAGGATATAGCAAAATGCAGTTTCAAAATACAAAGTACTCTGTCATGGTCTGTGCCACTAGCACTTTGATCATTCTTGGTCAACCCATGAGCAACATTGTATTCCTTAGCCTGCTCAATAAGAGACTGGGCAGCCTGCTTAATTTCAGGTGCCCATTCATTGATGTTTGTGTTCTCTTTCTGATTGGATGATGGATTAATGCTGTTCAGTTTATCAGCAAGTTCTTTAATTAGGTCAGTGGCATTGGTGTAACAAACAGACAAAAGGATGGTGAACAAAACTTTCTCATAGTAAAACATTGCTGCAAGAAAGATACCTGTATCAATGCCAGATAAGGTATCACTGGTAGGTGGTATTGTTGCTGAAGGTAGTCAGGCAAGTGGTGTTGTTGGTGTGTGGTGGGTGTTGCAGTGTGTGTGTAGGTCTGGAGAGGGAATAGGTAGAAGCAGTGGATAAAGTTGAGTTTGGGGAGAGAAACTTGGGGGGTTTATATATAGCATTTTGAAGGCATTTACAGGCTTGCTAAAAAAATTTCTTTTCAACAATGTTTTTTAAGGGATTTTTATCACTTTATTCACATTGCTATCATTTAGACTATTGTCATTGATTAAACAGAAATATTTTTTAGTAAAAATGAGAACCAAACAGCCAAATTTTTGGCAAAAGATTTGATTTTTGAAAAGAAATTTTATGTCTGAAAATGCTTTAAAAACAATTTATTTTATTTTTATTCTACTTGGTAACCAAAGAATTTTTGTATCTTTTATTTGTTTCTTGCCATGGAAAATATAATCTTCTACCAATACCTGAAATACAATCTCTCTCCCATTTGGTTAAATTTCACTAGTGATTATCATGTGTGGAAATGACAAAAGTGGTTCCTCATCATATTTTGGCCAAACCACATTGGCTATTTCATGTGTGAACTGCTGCTATATATCCATTTTTGCTTAAACCTTTATGGATTCTGACTATTATATATATATTACTTTTAGTTTAGTCCTGGAAATCCATTATGGCAAAACAATACCATTTTGAATAGCAAGCAAAGACATGGAGATAGCCATGTATGCTAATAACACATACACACGCATGTAGTTATTTTTGAAGAGTGCCCATTTGCTAACAAATAAATGGTCTCTACTCATTTGGCTGACTGGGATTGTCCTTATCAACTTTGGGCCACCAAAAGATACCACACGTCATTCAAAAATTAAGATCTAAATGCTTTTAATGCTATTACAACCAAATTTGAATCGAAGCTTATAAAAGATAACAGCCAGCTGAGATGTTATAACCAACTTTACAGCTGAAGAAAAAATTCTTTGTAGACAATTGCAATTGAGGCATTGAAAAGGTCAAATAAATAAATTTGCTATTTTTGGTTCATGGGCTTTATTAAGTTCTTTCAATATCATCATTATTATTATTTTCAAATTTTTATAAAAATTTAGAGAATAAATATACACAGACACAAAAAAAGAAAAAATAAATAGATAAATAGATAAATAGATAAATAAACGACAATGATGATGACTATTTAAAAAATCAAGAAACCCTTGGCTATTCCCCCCTATCTCTCTCTCTCTCCTCTTCAAACCTTTTTTAGAACCAACGCAAATTTTGTTGTTGAGCAAACGCATGCTGAGTATACAAGATACAAAGTAAAGGTTGGCCAATAATCATGCTTAGCCAAAAGGCCCAATTCTTTAGTCCATGCTGTTTACGAATCGGTGGCAAATTTGAAATCATTATTAGGGGAACTTGACCCATTTGACAAAAGAAAAATAGGGCGTGCATCCATCTCCTTGTCACGGTATACAGGACAGCCTCATGGGCAATGCTTGAAAATAAGAATGCAGTCAATATAGCCACAGTTTTTGGATTGTACTTACCACCACCACTACTTTTCTTTTTCTTTCCATTCTTTAAAGTATCATTGATCTGCTGAGCGGTAGCAGCACCAACGATGCTTTTGGTAGTGGTTGAATTTTTATCAGTTGTAGTGGAAATATTATTGTTGCTATCCACAGTAGTGGTGGTGGTAGTAGAGGAGGAAGATGATTTCTGTACTTCCATGACTCTGAAATACACGTATTGGGCAATAAACATATGGACCGGTCTATTCCATTTCCGACTAAAGTCATCAAATCCTCTCGCATTCCACCAATCATCATAAAATCTCCGATCCGCAAACTTTGTGAGTTCAGCAAACCCATTGCAAATACAATCGAACGTGATAAAAAAGAACAACATCCAGCAAATACTGAATGGACCCATCATGTTTAAGGTTGATTTAAATACTCCTTGGGTTTCGAGTTTTTCAAGCTCGGGTAAAATCTGGTGGGCTACAACCACATAAAATACGAAAAAGATACCGATTGTGCCGGCGATCTTTTCAGCAACATACCACCATCGGATTTTTGAGGTACGCGGATAACTGGTTTGGTAGACCAAGACTGGCATTAGTTGGAACATTAGGAAATTTGAATATGATACTGTATGTGGAAAAGATTTTGAGTTGCCATCGTTATTGGCGGCAGCATTTGTGGAAGGTAATTCCTGTTTTTCAGTAACCGTGTTTGGATCTTGTGATGTGTGTTTGTGGCTGCCTCGATCTTGTTTGTCAAAATACTTTAGGGCCATTTGGGTATTAGTGTCCATATAGGCATGCATCTTCATGAAATTTACAATCAAGTGTAATGCGAAAAAGCACCTTTGAACCCACATCCAGTTTCGTTCCCACATGAAATTAACCCAACCTATGAACCAGCCCAATTCCAAAAGACAAGGAACCAAAAACGTCAAAATCCATCTATTACCACCACCCGAATCACTCCTCCTTGTCGTCCCCTTCTTCATTGGGCTGTTATTGTTGCCAGTTTCAAATATATGGAATAAAAATTTCCTGAGAATTCCATATTTTATCCATGGTACAACAATAAACGTCGATCCCACCATTGCCAGGTCCACAGCGAATAATTCCAAACCATCTTTGACGAGGATTCTGGCTAATTTCAAAGATACTAGTCCACCAGTGGTTTCAAGGTGTCTAAAAAGTGTTGACACCAAGAATCCTACTACGATTGCCCAGAAACAAGTAATCAGGCCAACCATTTTACCACTATCGGCCATAATTTCGTGGTACATGAATTCGGTGTAATCAAGAATTGAAGGTCGTGGAACGAATAATTCTGTGTTTTTGTGGTGGTGGTGGTGGTGGTTGTTTGATGAGTGGGTAACATTTTGTGAATCTTTGTTGTATTTTTCATCTGACGAGGTGGAATCGCCTGCACTACTACTGGTGCTAGACCATTGGTTGCTAGAATGAACAGTGTTGTTAGATTGTTGAAGCAGCAATAATGATATCAAGCCAAGTGAGCTGTCACCGCCCTTAAGCTGGCTGAAAGATCTATTGGTATTGGTTAAAAAGTAGCCAGGATCAGATGATCTGCGTCTATGTCGAAATATAGATGAACTGCTATCACCATTGGTGTTTGAGGTGGCGATGGTGGGTGTATTTGAAATGGACCCAGGAAACGACGTAGATTGGTGGTGGCTATGGTTGTTACTAGCGAGTCTCGAACCTGGAGCCTGATGGTTTTGTGATTCTTCTACGTGCTGGCTCATAATATTTTCTATCGATATAGAAAAGCATAGGTTGAAAAGTTAGTCCCAAATCAAAAAAGAAAGAATGGTGCGAGTGTGAATACGATATGCACCTGCACATGAAAGAATTATTTGATGGGTGGGGGTGAGAGTATGAAAGAAATTTTAGCCAAGTCAAGAAAAAGAATGTGGCTATTTATATGGCATATATTCGCACCCAAAAGGATCGTAGAAAAGTGGTGACTAGATGGAAAGCCAAGATTCGAGTAGGTATAATAAAAGAGAATAAGGGAAAGAGCCTTATAGCCGTAACCAAGGCCGAATGTGTGATACAGGCAGCATTATTAATGCAATGCAAGAATATGGAAAGCAGGAGTGAGAGATATATAACAGAAGCATACCTTTGTTTAATAGTTTCGGAACCGACAAGGCCGAAGAGCCGAGACAACTTCGATCTGCCCTTGTATAAGCTGTTGCTGCTGCAATAGTAGTGGAAGTAGTGTTTTCCATATTCGTTTGGCTTTGTCAAGAGACCTTTTTGAAATTTAATAGGATAAGATATATGACAAATAATTCCAGGCTGCTGCTGTTGCTGTGGTAACAGCCAGTTGGAGTAATAAGTCGGGATTTGATTGAGAAGTAAACAGGTATGTGGTTAACTAACGGAAGATATGCGTGACACAAAGAATGGTTTCTCTTCTCGGATCAATCGACGATGAGAGATGCTAGGTAAGGTAAATCTTTTGGGGGAGGGGCAAATAAAGAAGAGAAGCTGAACAAACTAGGTGGGACTCTTTTAAACTTTCCTCTTCTATACAATACCAACTGATGCAGAGAAAAGTAGGATGGAAGTATACTTGGTATTCAAGAAGCCACTGCTTTTTGTAGTATGGAAAAATAAGAAGCTTATTATAACATAAAATGAAACCAAGAAAAATAGATGAGAGAGAAGAAAAAGAAACAACCAATATGGTTATCAAGAAATAGTAGTATAATAGAATTGACGAACAGTGGTAGAGCGTGGTTTTGACAACCCTTAACCCAACATTCAGGTATTGCGTGCTTGCTTTATAATTAAAAAAACTGCTGCTATTGCCAGAGAAGCGATACAGGAAGATTGAAATAATGATTTTTTTTCAAGGAGAAATTTATCAGTAAAGGAGAGCAGGTTTGCAACAGCTGTTGTTGAGCCATGACCCAGGCCAGTGTAGTTTAGTGCGCCACCTATTCGCTTGCTCTCTAATGATGATGACGCGACTGCTTCACAGCAATTGGAAGCACCTTGGTTGTGGTTTGCTGGGCTGATTTTGGGGGTGCGCCAGCATTATTTTCTGGATGGGAACAAAATGTGTCTAATAGAAACCCAAAACAGAGTGTGCTGGCCGATAGTCTGGCTAGCATGACTTGATATTCCTGTGCCCAGCCGTTTAATCTTTTTCATATGGAGAGTCCGGACCCTATGAACAAAAAATGCTCTGATTCTGATTGACCGATTGAATGACAGCCATCAAGTCACAAAGCAGGCCGTTGAGTTGTGCTCGTCTATGGCACAGCATCATCATCAGTAATGGCTGTGGCGAGACTCACCACACTACTATTACTACTACTCTTAGTGATGATGATAGGTTGATCATCAATGACTTTTAGTGTTTCTAAAAAGTTTATACTTTAGCTTTTTAATGTTACACATACACGTGCTATATATATATGGGAGAAACCCCACACAAATTGTTTCTCTCTCCACCCTTCCCCATAGCTTGCTATTTCTCAATTAAAAAACTTGGTGGTCTTTTTGAGTAAGCTACACTCTCACAGTCCCAAAATTAGCTCTACGAATTGCATGTAGTGATTGATGCTGATAAGGAAAGAGAAAATGCTAGTTTTGAGCATTTCTTATCGCTTTGTGATCATGACTCGGCTGATCTAACACCAAGCTCCAATACACACCCCTGCTTTAAGCGGCAAAGATTGGACAAGTATTTTGCAGTTTATTATGGCTAAAGCTCTTCTATTTTTACTAACAAAATGATGGTGGCTGAGATATCACATAAAGCAGGCAGTACTGTGTGGTTGTTTTTGGGTTCTTATTGAGGCCAAAGCTTATTTCCTTTATCGTCTTCAACCAACTTAAAGTACTTTGTCCCAATAATCCCTTCATTTTTCTGGCAACCACTCCCAGTGTTGTTGTTGGTGGGGGTTATGCCTGGAGATAAAATGACATTATTATCTGATACGAAAAACTCGATTCCATCTATACTCACAGAATTATATATACTGCTATATTTACAGGTCTTGACTATTTTTGCTGTGTATTGTGGTGCTTGCTATCTGGGTGATTATTTTTGAAGGGTGAAAGTTTACTAGTAAAACTGGACATCCATTTGGCTGTGATTTTCCCTATAAATATTCGCCCTTCAAAAATTATTGCCCATCTCTTGAATGTTTTTAATTACCTTGTAGCGCTTGTTTGATATCAATGTATATAAATACTTGACAATTCTTTCTCATCCCGCTTATCACATTGTCTTCGCCTAACTTTCCTGGTGCAAAATGGATGTGGTTTCTAGACATTCGTGAAAGTCCCTGTGTTTCTATTTATTTGGTTATTTAGTTGGTTATATAATTGTTGTGTCCCAATATATGTGTGCACGGCTAGATGATAATGATGATGACTGAGGGAGAGGTGTGGTTCTTACTTATTGACTCCCATGCTTTATGATTTGTTCCATGTACTATTTTGGCAAATTGTTCGGGATCTGTTATTGGAACAAGTGGCAAGGATTTTACCTAATACATAATACAATATTAAAGGATATATAGCAATCTTGTTAGTGATGGTTATATCGTTTTAGATATTGATATATGTATATTCAAGTTTATAAGGGGGTTGGGTTTCCTTTGTTGTACCTTGATACTGTGACCTTGGTTAGCTCTTATAAATAGCCCTTTTCCCTGTTTAGACAATCTATCGTCAATTACTCGTTCTTCTAGGCTAAACCTCTTCTTTTCATTGGTATCTACCACATGCTTTATTTGATCCAATGTAACGTTTTTGAATTTTGGTAGTTTCAACTATTTTGATATAAAAAAATGATGATATAATCCATAAATAGATCCAAAAATTTAATAGAAAGTATATTTATATGTATATGTAAATATATTGTTATCAATAATGGAATTACTTACTAATTCATCTACTTCAACACTACCATCATCATTTAATTTTAATTCATGCTTTTCTGCCCCATGTCGCAGGATATATGAAAGTAACTTTGAGAGCTGTATTTCTGGCGAATCTCTAGGATTTGGTTTTCCTCTACCACCTCTGCGATTTTTCTGTGGTTTTGGATTAATAGTAATACCAGCTGTTTTTGTTGCAGTTGATGACGATGCGACTATGTTGGTATTTCCTTGACCTGTCATTTCAAGCTATATGAATCAAATTGTACAAAATCAAGTGAATTCAGTAAGTGGTGGGTTAGAAAGAAGTCCAAAATTACTAATCAATCTCTTTATGGGTTATTATTATTATATGTGGGTAGTTATTTTTGAAGGGCTATAGAGTCACCCATTTGGCTGTGGTTTCCACTATAATCGTTGGTCACCAAAAGTCACCCTTCAAAAATTATGATCCATATTCCTTTATTTCAAAATATTTTTTTAGTGATAATGACAACAACAACAACAATAATAATAATCAAAATAGTTGTAATAATAAAAATAGTATTCAATCCAAGTAGATTTATTTTTATCAATTATTAATAATTGTAAAACAGAGTAAAATGTTTGGTCTAAATTTGTGCTTTTATTCAAGGTCAAGAGCAGTCATGAGTTCCCAAGACGTTTGGATTTCTTTGATCTTCATTCCAATTCTTTTGTTGACCTCGGCCCTTTCAGCATCCGTAGATAGTTTGGTAAGCAGACCACTGTAAGAAGAATTCATATTTTCTATTGCCTAAATTCCAAATTAAATAAAAGTGCACAACATCGTTGTTTTAATATGACTTTTATAGTCGCTAATACAATGATCCAATATTTATTATAGTTGTTAATGGTAAAAAATGTCTGTGTAAGCGTACCTTTTGTGCATTAAGCTTTTCTTCATTGTAGTATACAGTATTTCTGGCTTCTTCGGCAAATTCAAGCTAATTACAATCAATAGAAAATGGAAATATATAAAGAAAAGTCAAGTAAACTAATCAACAAAGAGTATGCATATTTAAGAGAATTATTACACATGATAATAAATACCTCGTCTTTGGCAGTAAGTGCCAGATCAGAAAGTTGTTCAATCACGTCATCAACACTGGGTGGCTTATCTGATGCGTTTGAAGAAAAGGCCATTGTGCTAGCTACAAGCTGTGGTGGTGATAATGATAGTTTCTCTGTTAAGGGAAAAGAGGAAGAACGTCCAGCAACAGCATTAGTAGTGACTTTGACTGTGAAGCCGAGAGGGTGATAACGATGATGCGAAAGAACCCTATATCCACAAGCTGTCAGAGCTCTCTGAGAGAGCAGTGATGGGCATTTGAGGGCTTGGTAACGCAGCACTAAAGGAACAAACATGATGTATAATGTAGAAGAAGAAAAGGAAAAAAGAATCAAATTTGATAAATGAAAATAGATTGATGATAGCCTGGAGACCAAAGATCAATTATTGTAAATTCGAGAAAAACATCTGTAGTGTATGGGATCTTATGACAACCATAATACTGATAGGTATACATTTTTTCCTGTTACCATTTTTATTCTTATTATAACCAAAAATTGGCTAAAAAAAGTTAAAACCAAGTTTTGATATTTTAATCGATATTCAATAACTCATTCACAAATGCATTATAAATGATAAAAATAAAAGAAACTAATTGTACCCAACATGTTGAATTATAATATGGATCATAATTTTCGAAGGGTGACTTTTGGTGGCCAAAGATTATAGGGGCAATCCCAACCAAATGTGTGATCACAGTCTATTATTAAATGGCCACCCTTCAAAAATAACTACTTATATGAGCAGTTATTTTCGAAGGGCTAAATTAATATTATTAATGATAATATATGGCTGGCCAATATGCAGGACGAGACTGACCTACTAGTAAAATTTAGTAGCCCTTCAAAAATAGTGATTTATATAAGTACAGCATGGAATTCTACCCAGCTCCATTACTCATCATTTCTCTATCATTTTGTTAGCAATATACTAGTGATTTACCAGCGTTTCATTTGTATAACAACCTCCTCGTCCAACCATCGTTCTCCTTTCCATTCGTCCTCACTCTTTACATTTCGCTGTCGAATATACCAATGTATTCCAAGGGTTCTGCCTCTCTGAAAAGCTTCATCCTACTCCTACTTTTGTTTACGCTATACGTTGTTTACAGCGATGCAGCAACTGTGCCCACTACTAACCCATTAGATTCTTGGGTGAGGGAATTTATTTGTGGAGTTAACAAGGAACGTACTGCCAGGGGATTAACTCCTCTATGAGCTTTCTCGCCACTAAAATACGTAGCCGAAGGCATTGCAAAGCACTTATATTACAAGTCTATTAATAGTGATGTTGTGCCCAAAGTATATGAACTTGACAGCAGGTTGCCGAATGGTGAGTGGTATCCTGGCATAACGGTATATCATTATAATCACAGGGTAGATCCAGATTTGAACGGCAAGGAGGCATTTGAGCATTTGTTGGAATGGAACCCCTTTGCATTAATGGAGCCATTGTTTGAAGTGATTGGTGTTGGTCATTACAAAGGATTCATTGATTATGGTCTTTATAATAAAAACCATATCGGAGATGCTAAAATTAAAACACAATCAGTAAAATGTAGTTAGCACTGATATGAATTACCTTTTGACATTTTTTACCTTTCTAGTGCTTTTTGTTTTGTTACGCTGATAAATGCACTATTATCTTGCCGATTATAATGAAAATAGATTAAAATAGATAGAATTACCAATAGTATGAAAAGATTTTACTTGCAATTGAATCAATGGTAGTAGGCAGAAATGGACTCTCATCAGATTTTGGCCCAATTACTAACCACTTCATAAGCAACTCCTGGGGACTCATTTTACCTAAGGCCTTATAAATTCTGATCATATACACAGTTTGGCTTTATAACATATGCTTTACAATTCCCCTTTTTTATTAGTTAGAAATAAAATAGGAAAAGACCACACAAACAACTACTATAAACAGCCAAAAATGATGGTCTCCAAACAAATCACATTTCTTTATCACCATTGTATAGAATGTATCTTACTGGGGTAGGAGCAGTGATGTGTTTGGTTGACTCTCTCCCATTGGGCAGAACAAACCAACTAGATTATTGATGTGATCCTCCAAATTGACCACTTTCCCATCTACATCAAAAGTTATAGCCTTGACAGAATCAGTGATATCAACAGGCTCACTAGCAATGCATTCAAGAATTTTTTGAACAACATGGTCAGAGTAGGCTGCATCTATATCATTTCTTAGCACTTTTTCATAGAATTCACTAAGGTTGTGAACATCAATAGTACCAAGGATTGGATTGGCTATATCCTTGATTTGCCCAAACAAGTTTAAACAGTCATCTGTAGTAACCCCATCTACTGGTCTTTCCAATAATATCAAGTAGTAATAGAGATGCTGAACAAGAAATATAGCAAAATGCAGTTTCCATATACAAAGTACTCTGTCATGGTCTGTGCCACTAGCACTTTGATCATTCTTGGTCAACCCATGAGCATCACTGTATTCCTTGGCCTGATCAATAAGTAACTGGGCAGCCTGCTTAATTCCAAGTATATATTCATTAATGTTTGGGTTCTCTTTCCAATCAGGTGATGACTTGATGCTTTTCAGCTTAACAGCAACTTCCTTAATAAGGTGAGCACCATTGGTGTGACAAACACAACAAAGGATGTAAAACAGTGTATCCTTTAAGTAAACTGTTGCCATGAGCAATGTAGCACTATTAAGGTGAGATAAAGCATCCCTGGCAGATTGCATGGTTGCTGAAGGTGTTCAAGCAAGGGGAGGGGTTTGTTGGTGTGTGGTGGGTGTTGCAGTGTGTGTGGGTGTAGGTCTGGAGAGGGAATAGGTAGAAGCAGTGGATAAAGTTGAGTCTGGGGAGAGGAACTTGGGGGGTTTATATATAGAATTTTGAATGCATTTACAGGCTTGCTAAAAAAAGTTCCTTTTCAAAACATGTTTTTTAAGGGATTTTTATCACTTTATTCACATTGCTACTGTTTAGAGTATTGTCTTTGATTAAACAGAAACATTTTTTTAGTAAAAATGAGAACCAAACAGCCAATTTTTTGGCAAAAGATTTGATGTTTGAAAAGAAATTTTATGCCTGAAAATGCTTTACAAATAATTTATTTTGTTTTTATTCTACTTGGTAACCAAAGAATTTTGTATCTTTTATTTGTTTCTTGCTATGGAAAATATAATCTTCTACCAATACCTGAAATACAATCTCTCTGTCAATCCGTAGGATTGGCTGCAATAAACAACCAAGTAAAACCTTTTGTGAAATAGAAACTTTGATAATAAATATATACCTATAACTAAATCCTTTCAACCTAAAGTTTATTTCAAACAATTAGTAAAAGAATTAGTAATGTATATAAAAGGTAAGATAAAAAACTATGTATTGTTCCTAACGTTCCGAACAAGTATCCTCAGGTTCCACTGTTCGGAACAATCGGAACCCTTGGAATATTCCGATGATTCGGAATGATCCAAATCAATTAATGATTAGGCG
>JANBPU010000040.1:0-105069 GCA_027575805.1 Mycoemilia scoparia | reverse complement strand
AAAAATGTAAAATGAAGATTTTTAAAAAATTTAGAAATTCAAAAAAAAATTCTCAAAACTTATGGGAGGTGATTGTACATAATTATTTGTTGTATGTCTTTGTTGATCCATTAAGACATTATTTTAAAAATTAAATTCGATGCTATTTAAAATGCCTAGAATCTATTGTAAAAAAGGGAGGGTATTCAAATAAAGCGTGTATAATTATCTACATGCTACTTTGCAATACTATCAATAACTATTCATCTTTGGGAATAATGAAAAGCTCATAGAGCAAAATTCCAATGACAGCACCAGGAAAAGGACAAAACATAGGGATAACAAAATAATGGTCATAAATTGTAAATGGGTCTTTACCGTAGCCGACCATTGCTGCAAAAGCTCTTGGTCCGAAATCACGAGCCGGGTTAATGGCATACCCGCTGACGTACCCCGTACTAAGACCGATAGATACAAGCAACAGGCCGATAGCTATTGGTTTATACCCTTCAGCTGGAGTCATACGAGGATCATTAATTGCCAGAATAATACCCATCAGTAGAACAGTGTTGAGGATTTCCGAAAAAACTGACTGGGCACGCGAGTTGTTTGGATCCGGCAGGGAAAAAAATAAAGCCCCAGTTCCTTGTGGGCCAAGGGTTTGTCTATTGCCTCCATCAAATGCGCTTATTTGGCCATGATAAAGCCCAAATACAACTGCTGCTCCAACAAGCGCACCCAAGATTTGAGCTAAACAGTAGCCAACAAACTTGCTATACGGAAATTTTCCAAATAATGCCAGAGCAAATGATATTGCTGGATTCAAGTGTCCTCCAGATACGCCCATAGTTACGTATAGTGCAAATGCCAGCCCTAAACCCCACCCAAACGATGTTAATATGTACTCGGACCCAGCTACTCGCGGGTTAAACAGCGTAGTTGCTACCACACCGTTGCCAAAAATAACCAGCAGCATTGTACCAAAAAACTCAGCAATATATTCGGCTAGGTAGCTACGGATTTTGTATAAAGGCATGTTGCGGGATGCTGTGACGTGAGCCAGATATGTTTGGAAATCCTTGGTTGGCGAGATCCCGTATAACTGGGGATCATCGTAATTTTCGATAATAGACTTTGTGTGCATTCGCTCAAGCTCTAGGTGAACTGTCTCATGCTCAGATATTTTGACCTCTCCGTCGGCCTCAACACTAATCTTTGGCTGGTTTGGGAATACGAATATTTCATTCTGGTTAATTCTTACATTGTGTCGGAGTCTCGGATGCCTTCGATGCCTTGAATTGTATGGCCCATGGAGGATTGCATTGGTACGGTCATTGAAGTTAGGCATGATGCAGCGTACTTGATCTGTGAATCAATGTGTTTCTTGGATTGTTTCAGAACAGAAGCAGCTGCTATAGTAAAAATGGGGGTATACGTGATCTTAGCAACAAGAAATATAACCACTACAGCTTCTAATTCTCAGCTACTTTGTATATGGAGTTTGTAAAGCACTAAACACGAATAAAATTTCAACAATGAAAATTACTGGTGAAGTATAAATGTTGAAAATAAGTCAAATTTTGTGAGAGAAGTAAAAGCTAGGAAAAAGGTGGCAGTAGTATGGAAAGACACGTATAATGAAGGAAAGGAGTTGGAGCTTGAACCTCAACTCTTGCTATGACTTATTGTAAGGATATGAGTATATAACTCCCTTTGTTAATTTAGAAAGTTAAAAGTGAAGGGCCAGAACACTTGACGCCAGGGAATTTTTTTGACCAATTGCATTTATTCAAGTCGCGGTTCCTTAAGCTATGGCACACAGCAAACGGGTCCTGAATCCATGATCGATTCTAGCCTCCGATGGCTCTAGTTTTTTTGACATCAAAGGCCAAGATGATTGGTCATGATGGCTTATCACTCTTTCTGAATGAACTGATAGCCAAGGACCTTCCTTGAACCTAAAAGTGGACCTTTCACCTCTTAAAAAGGATACAGGCTTACTTGAAAATTAGTAGACCTCTAATGCCATTAGTTGTGTTCAAAAAGCCTAGTACACACGATTAGTTTTCATTCCATAATGTTTATCCAGTTACAGCCCAAATTTGGCGACTTATAAACATCATAAAATAAAATGTTAAAAAGTATGGTGCATTTCAAGAGGTGCTACTATTAAGCATAAATAACAATACATTTCAAAGAATAAATACTGATTACAAGAGAAATTCTAGCCTCCAAAGCATGTTTGTTGCTACTGCATTTGCATCTTGGCCCTTTCGATCCCCTCATTTATGGCATGCTCAACCATAATTCTACACCTAATCATATCCAGCTTGGGCCAGGTTTGCCGCATCCCTTCATTTCTATACATTTCAAGCCGCTCTTTATCCAAAGGAACGGGGAATACATCCCATGGGAAGCCACGTTTGACTACAATGTTGACAGTGCCCTGAATGGTCTGAGACCAAACCTTGCACCATCTTTGCTGAAACAGCATAGGAAAGATGTCCAAATGATCTAGCCATTTAAACCATTTGAGCATATCGATCTTTAGCATTTTTTCGAGACATGATAGCAGGAAGCCACCACGATACGTCTTTGACTTTTTGGTCAATCCTGACACAACGGGGTCTCCTGGACTGCCTTTAGAATCAAACCAAAATGGAGCAACATGGGGACCAACCTGACTTATGATGGTGTATTTTACATTGAAATCGTTTTGAATCGATTGTTTTGGAACATCATTTCCTAGAGTTCCATCAGCCCACCATTCGCCTCCACATTTTGTGTATGCAACTATTTGCCCATTTTTGAGTTTCTGCATCAATACAGTAGGTGGAAGTACCATTGGGGCGCTGCAGCTTGCCAACACAGCAGACCAGATAAGGACATCGGGACAATTGAGGTAGTTGAGAGTTTTTGGTTTGACAAATGGAGTGCTGTATGGCAACAATCCAACGTTTAGAATTTTTCCGGTTCGTTGGTATGCCTCCTTGAAAGTAGTGTTTCCTCGACAAAACACGTAGATATTGCGTATAAAATCCACCGGGTGATAATAAGAACTGGTTTGTAATAGTCTGTTGAGATTCGAGGCATACTTTTTATCAGCTAACCAAACGAAAGATTGGATGTCAGGGGAATCTAACAGTGCCTTGAGCTCGTCATCTTTATATACACAAGCCATGGCCGCCAATACTGAACCACCAGATGATCCTGTTAGGATTGATGGAAGAGGGCCATCTTCTAGCAGAGCTTTCAACACGCCAACATGATAGTAGGCACGAGAAATGCCACCAGACAAGCACAGTGCAGTTCTGCCGTGGAGTTTTCGGGCAGCTTTAAAGAATTTATGCTTATCTGATGGTGTGATAAGGGTAGAATCGGATATATCATAAAGTGACTTGGTGACTTGTTCAACAAAGCCATATATTTGGGGTTTAGTTCCAAGGAATGTTTGAGACCACATTTGATGATTATCGCATCCACCTACGTTATGATGAACAGCTTCATTCAGTAGTTCTTGCATTAACTCATTCAGGAATTTTAAGGTTTTATCCTCTGATGTTTTCGAACTACCGCTTTTGTCGTCATTTTGGGTTGATCCGCTTGCCAATTGATCCTTGAGTTGCCCGCGGAGCTTGATTAGATACTCAGTCATCTCTTCAATTGCATCAGCATCATAATAGCACGAATATGGATAACTTTTCCATTTATCCATTCCCAAGTGAATATCCAGGCTCTTAGCCGCGCTGGCCCATGAATCATAATCAGACGCCTTTTCCAACTCGCCCATCAATATCTGTGTTTCGGTACCACTGTGTATTACCCACAAAGTCTCATACAAATGTATACACAGTCTTACTAGACCATACAATATAAGCTCGAGAAACACTAAGGTACAAGTAAACACTATCAGACAATAGCGCAAGAATATCCTGATAATCGTGCCCGATCGGACTTCCCCAAATGAAAGCGGGTCAACTAAAGTTTCTCTCAATCGTTTGTAAAATGACGAGGGTTCAGGTAATGGCGAGTGCCAAACGTCGCTGGTGCCATTTCGAGTTAATCTTTCTGGCTCTAGCTGTCTATTTTTAGATTTTCTCATCATCAAAACTTTGTTAACCTCTTTCATGTATATTTCCCATGGTGGAATATCGGCACTACTGCATCTATCCTTATCTAGTTCTTTAATGGAGACAGCAGAGCTGGTGCGAGTACTTTTGGAATGATCTGTCAGTGGAAATGATGATGACCTTGATACACTGGAAGAAATCAAATCGTTTATTTTGTCCAAGTCTGGAGATCTACTGCTCTCAGGTCTTCTGGTAGCTGTTACTTTACCATTGTTGGTGGAATTGCCATCGTTTAAATCTATGTTAGCCTCTCGGCTTGGATCTACTAGCTCTTCTTTTTCGTTTATGAGAATATCATCATCGCCTTGAGACATGTACCCACTATCCTCAATGCTTTCAGTATCTGCCTCTTGGCTCCCATCGTTATCATTGTTCTCATCGATTACTGGCTTTCTTTTTTCATCACCATCTGCAAATAAATCCTTCTCGTCATCCAAGAATTTGTGCCACCAACTCGGCGTTGGATGATCTTTCAGAAACAATATAGTAGAGAAGATACGAGTCAGCCAACCTTTCCTAAGCTGTTCTGGCGACTGGTATACGTCGGGAGGCAGGGAAGACAATGGCCATTTTTGTAGTTCCTTAAAGAACTCTGTGTTAGCGACTATTTGCTCAAAGGTAAGCTTTTGCTGCTCCTGCAGCTTTTCTGATCTATTGTGTCTAGCTGCTTTACTGTCTCTACTATCCATTTCAGCACCGATTGTCATGACTATGCTATTTTAACCAGATTCTTTGTTTGTACTAAAAAGGGACACTGTATAAAAATATGGAGTGATGATAAAGGCTTCGAGTTAAATATAACCTGGAGTATGCAGAATTGAAAAAAGATGCAAGGGTTTTAAAGTGTTAAAAAGCGAATAAGTATAAAATTGAGGAATAGAAAGTAGGTGAGAAAGAAAGAAAGTGGCTTGCCGAATCAAAAAAATGTCATATCTGTTGTATTAGAGGGTGTACACACCCAGAGATTTTTCAGGCCTTATGACCATTGATCACCAGCAAGTAGGTTGAGTGATTAGAAGGTGCTTGGCCTTTCCTTTTGTACTGCCCAATGCATAAAACACAGATAAACACTACTTCTGTACAACGCAATTGCTGTCAGAAACAAAGAAATTTCTTTTAGCCAAGATATGCTTGTATCACTGTAGCTCTTG
Source organism: Mycoemilia scoparia (assembly GCA_027575805.1). NCBI lineage: Eukaryota > Fungi > Kickxellomycota > Kickxellomycetes > Kickxellales > Kickxellaceae > Mycoemilia > Mycoemilia scoparia. Next base: position 99,809 of record JANBPU010000040.1, on the reverse strand, counting down.
ATCCCTTTATGACAAGAAGGATATGCAGGCAATACTCACAAGTCAATAACAATAAGGTATGCCCATTTCTTGGCTCTTTTGTTCTTGTCCTTATGTAGTCACATGCAAGTCACAATTATTAATCACAGTGGCAGCACCTTTACTGCCCACAATTTCCGCAGACTCTTGAATTAATCATTTACCTCCACTCTTGTTAGCTAAAGCTCCTCGGACGAGCCTCAATCCTTTGGAAAGACAGAGAAACTGAATTGTGCTTCCAGTTGGGCTAAAATGGACACCAGTTTATTGAATCATAAGCATCTTATCTTTACAGGTTTTCAAAAGTGATACCCTTTTTCACTTTTTCCAGAACATGTCAAAGAAAAGATCCTGGTTTTGTATAAAATATCAATATCTCTTAGATTGGATACAAGATATATTGTTCCTTGTAGAAGGCTGCAAAAAGTTGGATTATGATTACTGTTTGATCAGGCATGAGCAGTCTCCTAAAGCATTTTGGCTGGCCACTAACACTTGCTACTTGCCAATGTAGCAATAATTCGAAGCTAGGATCCAACAATGGTATTTTGCTATACATAAAGTGACTTTGTTATTAAAAGGATTAGGGCCAAATGAATAGTAACAATGCCCAAGAATGGCCAACGATCTTGGTGTTCCAGTCCAAGATTAATAATCAGAGAATAGATCTACTGATCAAGAGATCTGTTTCATCATCATCATTGACTTGGTCAAAACCCACAAAAGCATGAATTTAATGTAGCCGTAACTGGGCAGATTAGATTGAGATCGTTGACAAAAGACGTATTGGGTGTTCGGATGGTCTTTGCCGGGTACGCAATAGAGCCGAAAATGGGAACTTATGTGCCAAAACCTTTTGTACTCTCTCTAGCACTACTATATTCTTTCCCACAGCTTCTTTTCATAAAAGCAAGTGGCCACACATTACACTGGTAGGTACTAATGTCAATAGCTTCACTCATAAATAACCACACGAGCTTATTGAATCCAACAGACTTTGGTCTCGCACATCTTTTCCTTGCTTCTCAAAAGCTCCTTTCTTTAATTCTTTACTACTTACCTTTCTATTGGCAACATTAACTCTTGAATTAAGTAGCAATTTTACCTGAATCAAGGCTTATTGGCTTTTTACACACACATTCCAATCCTTGAATTACATTTTTTCATCCTACACACATTCATTCCTTCTTGACCCAATTCAAACCTAAAAGCCCAAAAATAACCTAGCTTACATTCATATCTGACGACAGCCACGATGGTCAATACGTCGAACCAGCTCATACGCGAAGTATGGGCAAAAAACTTGGAGGAAGAATTTGAAAACATCCGGAATCTTCTACCTAAATACCCCTACATTTCTATGGTAAGCTAAATTTTGTACATATTGAATGAATTAGCTTACGAATTTAACCTTGAAAGCTACAAGCATGCATTGCATTTTATAATTAAAAAGTCTATTGGAGGAAAATAAGCTATGATTCATGATAGCAGAATATATATATATATATATATATATATTTGAAGTGTGAAACAACTACGCATATAAACTTACTAATATATCCCTAATTATTATGCATTTATTAGGATACAGAGTTTCCTGGTGTTGTGGCTCGGCCAATTGGGAACTTTTCTTCAACATCGGACTATCATTATCAGCTTTTGCGTTGTAACGTTGATTTGCTAAAGATCATTCAGTTGGGCATAACTTTATCTGACGCTGAGGGTAACCTGCCATCAGATGGCGTACCAAGTACATGGCAATTTAATTTCAAGTTTCGGTTAGAGTAAGTCTGTATAAGATTGTTGTTTCTCAATGCCGACAATACACATATATAACGTCATTTATAACAATGCATATTTGATTGCAAAATATTTGAATCATATAGTAAAGACATGTATGCCCGGGATTCAATAGAGTTGCTTGAAAAGGCTGGCATAGACTTTTCAAAGAATGAAAAATATGGCATAGACTTGGAAGATTTTGGCGAAATTCTTACCGATTCAGGATTAGTTCTTATGCCTGAGATTAAGTGGCTGTCCTTCCACAGGTAAGACTTTAAAAGTATAAACTGAGTATCATAAAATATAGCCGATAATCTATAATAATGAAGAAAGCTTAAGGAAATTTCTCGAAAAATATAAATAACAATGTAGTGGATATGATTTCGGATATTTGCTGAAAATGCTTACCTGCGAACCACTTCCCCCAAACGAAGAAAAGTTTTATGAACTCTTGCACACCTTCTTTCCCTGCGTATATGACATCAAATTCATAATCCGAGGATTAAAGACATTAAAGGGTGGATTGCAAGATGTTGCTGATGAACTGCAATGTCAAAGGATTGGAACTCAGCATCAAGCTGGAAGCGACAGTTTACTAACAGCATCCGCATTTTTTAAACTTCGGGAAAAGTATCTGGACAACAAAATCGACGATAGTACATATAAAGGTTACCTATTTGGTCTTAGAGCAAAGAGTCCCTCTTCTGCTCCAGGCACAGCCAGTAACACTAATAATAATAGTGCTGTGGCTTCCAATCAGACAAAAGTTAATCTCACTGCTGCATAGCGCACTGGTACCATTGGTATATTTACTACAACTGTTCTTGTATTTGCTAGGCCATTTCTATTACATCTTCTCTTCTTTTATCTTTTCTGTCTTTTTCCTACCATTGGTATCTTGTGCTTCTTATGACCACCTTATTACACTCTTTACACATATTGTCTTTAGTAATTTATGACATGTTCAAATATATATATATCTACATTGTTTAACGGTTGTTGGTGGTGGGTGAGATTTAGTTTTAAATTGGTAAACTAAAATTTAGATGGTATCTTTAGATATTCGGTCGGCGATAAGATGAAATCTGCTCAAGATGAATACAAAAATCATCCTCAGTTTATTTAAAAATTTTTATTAGTGTTTTTTCTTCAAATTTCTGAAACTGTGTGATATAATTTCATCTTGACATAGCCATAAAATTGTTATTAAACAAAAGGGATCGTGATCAAATACTAGCATAATGAAAGCTCTAAAGCCCAAGTTGTGAAATAATAATAGATCTATTTATTTCAATTAGATTCAATACTTGTATCAATGTGTTTAGAATTTACAAGGCTTTAGATGAAAATGTGTCCCAGGAGTTGCAAATAAAATGGTGGATGATCGAGTCAAAATCTGAGGATCCATTCTTGTCCACTTTATGTCTGATCACTAGTGAAACCTTGCCAAATACGCAAGGTAAGTCGTTTATGACACTATTTTGCAAACAAGTAAAAAGTGAGATATTTGTTAGAGCTCATTTACTAAAAAGCGTAAAGTGGGACTTTATCATGATAGTAATTATCGTCACATCTTTGGCCTGTTGTTCAGAAGTAATGCCACCACATCCTGAATAATTACTGTAAGTTAATGCATTCAGAAATTTCACGACTCTCAATACTACCAAAGTTCAATAGATAAAACATTGGATATTCATTAATGCTAGTACTCACTGACTCGCCATTTGTATGTATATGGATCATAATTTTTGAAGGGTGAATTTTGGGGACCATGATTATAGGGGAAATCACAGCCAAATGGGTGTCCAATTTTACTAGTAAACTTTCACCCTTCAAAAATTATCGCCCATATGGTAGATTTTCACTACTGATCAGCCACAGACTGTTTGTGGGTAGGTCCTAGAAAAATATACCATAAATTTGATAAATAATTTATGAAATTGCAAAAGTTCTGATGTATGTTGAGATACGTATTGTTCTTTCAGGGATGATGTAAAACTGATTTTTCTTTTAAATGTATGTATTATTGTGATTGTGATTTGATATTTACTAACTATTATTTACTATTACTATTTCTTCGGTTTGCATGTATATGTACTTTTTTAATATTTTTTATTATAATTTTTTGGGGGCCCTTTATTTTATGCCTAATAGCTTGTGAAATAAAGTCATAAGCATTTATACTCATACTTATACCCTGATAAAATTCATAGAAATTCGAAAATGTCTAATCAGCTACATTTGCTCATGCCGATAGCAATCATGGGTTAGTAGTAGTATTGCCTCCTTCTTTTAGTGATATTCCATGGTTAGCCAGCATGGATGCTGCGTATGACTGCAATCCAGTAATTTCACCCTTAGCAACCAAAGTTGCTGGTCTAGATATCAAGTTACGTGCAGCCTTTTGCAATTGGCTAATAGTAACAGAATCGATATGCTTAATCATCTGCTCAGATGGTACCTTAGTATCACTGATCTGTACCTGACGACCAAGATCTTCAAGTTGCACCATACGGCTCTCCAAGTTCATTAGCAAATTGGATTTGAGCTGGTTCTTGGCTCTGTTGACTTCTTCATCCGAAAGTGCATAGGTTGCAGCAAAGTTATTTGCTCCGCCACGGAATGGTCGACGCAGAGATGATAATAAGCGAGAAGATCCACTGCTGGGAGATATAGAGCCATTGCCCTCTGAATCAATGGTCAGAGCTTCTAGCTCTCCAGCCATTACATCCAAGAGTGCGTGCTCTGCTTTTGGTTGGCAAGATCCAGAGATTCCAAATAGTCCTGTATCGATGTAGCAGTGGTGGAATGCCATGCATGACTCGATCCAGGCATGCTGGTTAAGTACTCGGGTGTATAGGCGTGAATACATGCCCTTTCCAGGCCCACCAGCTGAGAATGAGCCACCACCCCCAAGCAACATTTGCAGAGTAGCAAACGCATATAAGCTTTGTTCGTCCTTAACTCCAGCAGACTCAAAACCAAGATATATGTGCGTGAACTCTTGACCTTCTTTGGGCTCAAGGCTGATTCCACCAGTATATACAGACTTCATAGCAGCCAACTCAGCTGGTGACTTTGGCGCATTATACGATCTGTAGATTCTGGATCTGAGCATATTCTTCATGACACCATTGAGTGAGCCACTTCCACCAGAGAGAATGCTGCTATCGGCAATGCTTGGCGACGATGAGGATCCAGACTGCTGATCAGCAAACCCGAAATCTTTACATAGTTGAACTAATTGCTCATGGTCGACACCAACGCCAGCCACTACCATTCTATCTGGCCGGTACCAGTCTCTCCAATACTGAGTTAACCGATCACTACTGATAATGTCCAATTGCTTTGGTGGACACAACAAAGGCTTTCCCAGGACTTGGCCACCGTATGCTACAGTATGCGTAACTTCAGGCAGCCACATTTCGGGTTTTTCCTCTAAATCGTGCAATTCCCAGGGAATGGTCTGTCTAATCGAATCCAATTCACTTTCCAAAAACTTTGGTCTCAGCACCGTTTCAGATAACAATTCAAGGGCTTTGGGCACATCGGTGGGAAATACTGCAGCTTGATACATTATACATTCACGGGATGATGAACACATTATACTTCCACCCAATGCTTCGATCCGGGACAGCATCTCCTCACTATTGTATTTTTGACTGGTATTGAATGACATCCGATCCATAATGTGTGCGTACCCCGAAGTTTCTTCGGTTTCATATCGTGATCCAGCGTCTACATATACACCGATCGCTGAAAAATGGCCAGGATTGGCGCTGTCTTCTGTGGTTACACGTAACCCATTTGGAAACGTGGTGATTTTAGTGTATCCATCATTTAGTTCTCGGGTCTCGTATCCTGACTCTGATTTGGCAGAAACTGTGGATGATGATGTAAGTGGGGTGTCCTGTGCAAATAAAGCCGATTTAGTAGATATCGGCCGTCTATTAAGTGTCTGAGGGATTTGAGACTTTTGCTGCTCGTGTTTCTTGGCACAGGGCGCCTGTCTGTCTAAAACTCTTGTCAAAGTGTTAAGCAATCTCTGTCCACTTTGGCTAATTCTATTGCGAAATGGCCTTATACCTGCAGCAGAAATTACTGCTTTTGTATTAAGTGTAGCTGCCCGTAGTAACATGCTTAGCGTAGTGATATTTCAGCTGTAGTAATTCAAATCCAATACAATTTGCAAGTGCTTGAATTTATAAATTTTTATGCACTTTGCTCTCTAGTACCTTTTGATCCAGCCAATTTTCCTTGTATATTTAAGATAATAGTCTGAAAGAATAATGCAAGACTGGGCTTTTTTTGGAGATATATATATAGAAATGCCAATATAGTAAGTTAAATAAGGCCAGTGAGACAAGAGGAAAGGTAGATAGGGAAAATGCTCACTCCACCTTTTTTCTGGGTTTATTATTGTCATCTCACAACTATTAGTGTAATACTTACGCCATTAGTCACAACCAACTGATCAATTGATCATCGATCAACTTTTGTTCATGCTTGACTGATTCTCTTTAAAAAGAACAACCAACCTTCTTGTTGTAAAAACCATCAAGCTATAAATCTTGTATTTTTGGCTGTGCTCCCGCCAAATATGACCAGCACCCCAGTATTAATAATACTTGTATTTAAAGAGTCCTTGTCATGTGTATAGTTTATTAAAATACATGAAAATATGTTACTAATAGATGTACCTAAACTTCGGGTGATTATCACACAACCTGTCTTGTTCGGCCCGGCTCATATGAGAAATATCTACTGGATTTTTTTCTTTCTTTTTGTTCTGGTGGCTGTACCACCATCTCAGGAATAGAGTTCCGCATATTACATATATCGACATTGCTAGATTTACACTATGTCCAGCAAGATATCTTGGGGCGTCCCGGTGAGGATAACAGTATGATACAGCAAACCCTGAGAAGCTCCCCAAGCAGACTATAATTCCAGTTGTTATCCCCCGCTTGATTACTCCACCTGTGTTTGATGAATAGTATCCAGGATCTATGGCTAGATTTCCATATCCACCACTAGCGAGGAGGCAAAGTCCGATAAGCTAGAAACAAAAACCAAGAATTATAAAACAAATACAGCTTTTTGACAAAAACCAGCAATCAAAGATAAGCAACTCATAGCGTAAATAATGGATTTATAGAATACCTTGGCATAGTTATTGGATATAAATATAAGAATTAGACATCCAGTCAATGTTAGGGATGTGTAGAGGATTTTGCATATTGAATGACCACCTAATATCCTGGGAAGAAATAAGCCACTGACCATGACAATACCCCCACATAAGGCTGGGACAGAGGTCAAAACTTGGGCTTCAACAGCCTTGTGACCCATATCTTTGATTAGACTAGGAGCAAAAATGGCATTTGTATTGATAGGAAAAACACCAGCAAAAGAAATGGAGCCCCACAACCAAGTTTTCCAATCTAAGGCTCCAATGGTGATGTTCTTCCTAGTCATTTTAGACTGACTAGCCAAACTCTTTTCCATCTTCATGATCTTTCCGATAACGTTCCTTTCATCTTTGGTGAATATACCAGCTTTCTCTGGATAGTCTTTATAAACGAATAGGCCACCAATTCCCCACAGGACGGTTATTAACCCCTCAATCAGAAAAATCCACTGCCAGCCTCTGAGTCCAGTTTTCTCTGGAATCGAAGAAAGACCAGCTGCCAACGGGCCCGAAAAAATCGAAGCAAATGCAGTACTGAGAAAGAAACATGTCATACGATGTCCAGCCATTTGTCGGGGATACCAAAATGAAATCAAGTAAATCATACCAGGAGATAGACCAGCCTCACATGCACCCAAAAATAATCGAACTGCAATCAAACCGCCAGCATTTTTGACAGCAGTTTGGCACATACATATTATCCCCCAGCTGGTGCCTAAAAATGGGATCCATTTGGACGGTCCCATCATCTTGAGAAACACATTTGATGTCACTTGCATAAATAAGTAGCTGACGTAGAATATTGAAAGTGCAATGCTGTATGTTGTATCAGTTAAGCTAATGTCCTCCTCTAGGCCACTTATTTTTGCGGACCCGATGTTTGTTCGGTCAACCATGCACAACATGAACCCAATGGCCGAATACAGGATGATTCGAAGATCAGTCTTCCTGGCGTATGATTTCAAGGTCACTCGTTCCTCAGGAGTTAGTAGGGATAGTGTGTCAATCTCGCCTGTCAATTCTTGTGGCTCTCCCCAGTCTTGTTCTCCTTTGTCATAGCTGTGGACATCTTTAGTATCGCCATTGTTGAAGTGTTTCTTTTCTTTGGTTACACTCGATGATAATGATGATGACGACGATGCCAGGTTGCTAATATTAGCATCTTTCTTGGTCTGTTGCAATGTATTGCTACTATTGCCGGCCGTGTTGGATTGTCCAAAGGAACCACTGTTGTCTAATGGATTATGCTGCAGTAAAGATTGGTTGTCCATACTCAAGTAACAAATAACTGATATACAGGAAATACACGAAAGTGTCAAAAAGGTTGTGACAGGAAATACATACGAGACACAACCGCAAGTTTTTTAAACCCAGAATAATTGCAGCACCAAATCTTCTAGCAGCCCTGATCCATAAGAATATAGGATACATTAAGAATTGGCCATTTTACAGTTACACTTTTCTTCATCATTTTCCCCAATTAGTATTACCCCCCATTTTTAGAAAAGTATTAAAGCACCACACTATATCATATTTGGGCAGTGAAAAGTCATTTCTTCCATTTGACTTTGAGCAAAATATCCGAGCAGTGACGTTTGGTGGGGAGCTATAAAATACATGGTGTGAATGCCTCTTAGTATCTATATCATGAAAAAATTTTAGGGAATTATAGGCTGACAAGAAAATGAGCGTTACCAGTAATAGACCGAACTTGTTAAATCTAGTAAGACCCTTTCTATATACCAATAAGGAGGTGATGTTGTTACATCTCTACAATATCTAAAGTCTACAATCTATCAAAGTAGTATAAATTTTAGTAGTAATTGTGGAGAGTTAAAGCTTTTTAATAGTGATGCATTTTACACAGAATAGCCTCAAACTGATATTGAAAAGGTTGGATTAATGCAAATAGCCAAAGTTTCTGTCTCAATTTCATAGCCTATGAATTCTATCCAAAAAGCTATCAATTCAGTAAATGGTTATATATATATATATTCTTTAACCAGCACACCAGTACTGTATTTTAATAGAATAGAGAATAAATAGTTATGTTCCAAAGTGAACATTTATTAAAACTCTGAGTCAGGACACAAAGACAATCAAGCCGTTCGGGGTATTTCCCAAATATGATGCTGAGAATCTTTTTTGTATATTCCAAGAAATGTAATATTAGTTGGGCTGTTATTTTGACACACATATCTGGAAAGAAGCTTCAAATTAGCCGACCATAAAATTACTTTTTAAGATTTTTAAACTTTGAAATAGGTTTACTACAATTCCCTGTACAGCCACTACTATTATTACTTCCAAATGGGTAGTAAACCTCTTCAATACTACACAATATGTATCCAAGTGACAAAGGGGACATTGTTAACTTCATATCCAGATACTGTTCACATAAATTAGCCGTAGTGTTTGGAGATAAATAATTTACTTTAATATAAGGGATTGTTTTTTGTGAAGGACTAAAAGTAGACTATACATGCCAATATTCATGATGAATCTAACCTACCAGTAAAAATTAGTAGCACTTCAAAAATAGTGATCCATATGACCGAATTGTATTTCATACCGAGTAGAAATGGGCTTTTATAGAGAGTAGAATAAACGCTTACGCAAAGTTGTATTTTGTAGCAGAGAGACTCATAAACTGGTATTAAATGATTGATTGGAAGCAAAATCCTGTCGTCTTATAGATTTCAATAAAGACATGTTTTATGCTTGCACTTCTCACCCTAAAACAACTTATTCAAAACTATGTTGTTTTAATTGAAGATTTTTAGAGAAATATGGATACACTCATCAACACACCTATTTAAAAACATTTCAAATATGTATTTGTTACTAAATCCCAAAGGCTAAAACCAATCTGTACCTTTCACCCGACCCTTTGAAATTGGGGGTTTGAGTTTCAAACTACAATTATTTACGCATTAATAGAGACATTATATTATTAGCCAAAAAATAATTAATTAATTATGAACACTACCATTACTATTGGAATGTAAATTCAAAGACTCTATACTACACGATACATTTCCAAATAAAATTTAACGCTTTTATTTGAGGGCTATAACGCTATTTATAAGATTAGACGGCCTTTTCTAGTGTAATTATCTTTAGTTGTGTTATTAATACCATTGGTATTGCCATTTTGAAGTGGTAAGGAAGATTGTGCAAGTGGTTGAGAAGAAGATGAGGGTCGTGCATGGCAAGTTGGCATATTATTTGCTAGGCCTTGGGATGGTCTGGTCATAACCAAAACACCCTCATCGTAGTTGTTTGGCGATGCATTGACATTCTTGTCATTAACAAAAGTGGAAGAGTTGGCAACAGATATGGAGTCCTCAAACCCCATGATGGCATTTGCCTTACCATCAGCAATACCTGCCAATCTGGGATTTGATACGATTTTATTTAGACCCCCGCCGAGTTTATGCGGCTTCGTCCACAATGACTCTAGAGCATTTTGGAATCGGCCAGATGTATACCTATCAATGGCGTTTTCGTTGGACGGATTAAGTTCTGGATGGATAACAAAAGTTACAAATCCCAAAAGTGCATTCAAGAACGGAGTGAACTTGATGAGATTGGCAAACGAAGTAGGCGGAGCCCTGATGCACATGAATATAGGGATCCAAGGGGTCGATAGCAATGGAAGGATTGTTTGCAGGGCAATTCGGATAATCACAAAGGATATTTGTCGTTTTCTGCGGCTTAATTCGTCGTCCTTATTTTTTTGCTCTTTGCGAACTTGGGATTGACGCCCTAATGTGTGGCTACTAGAGTTTGAAACGCCATAGGGTTCGTGTTTCGGCTTCAATTTGCTATCAAAGTAAGTACCCCTAGGGTTTTTGTTGAAGGCCGTTAAGCTGACCTGGTCCAAGCGATTGTTATTACCAATGTGAAAGGATGTTATCGATGACACTTCAGATACACCATCACCATCATCATTGGGATTGTCAGCTGGCGCAGGGCTGAAGACTGGACGGTGATGAGCATGCGAGTCTGTGCTACTTCTATTGTGGTTATAATTACCATTACCAGCCTCGATATCTCCTCTTCCTCGACTACCACCAAGAATACGACTGCGTTTTTTACTCTCAGGGCGTGGGTCTCCTACATTATCACTGCCTAGCTGTCTAGTTTGCTGAAGATTGTATTCATTTGTATCGATCTTCTTTTCGAGTCTGTGCTTCCACCGCTCCAAAATCCAAACCCTTCTCAGAGATGGCACTAGCCGTACCATTACCACTATACTTATGATTGTGCAATATCCAATAGCGACAATCATCCAGACGTATATTAGAATAGAAACCATCCGCATGTGTCCTAATGTCTTGTCGACATGGAATACGATGCCCATATCAGGATGCCGAAGAGTCTCCTTGTATCCATAAAAGGCTGGAGAAGCAATTATAGCACAAAGGGTCCATGTGATCAACTCATAAAATTTGTTGAGTTTGCGAGCCAGCAAACTTTTATTAAGCAGGATTGTCATGTGAAGGTGGAATGCAATGAACATTGTGGCAAAAACAAATACTGCAATTCCAAATATCCTGAGCCAAACCAATACCTTTAGCGATGTACTAGATTTGCCTTTGGTTAGCCTGTCCGTGGTCAGAATTACTTCGCTGAGCAAGCACAAGATATTGCCGATGGCAATGGATGCTGATAACCTAAACGACGGACGCTCAAAGATGTCAATCTTGAAAGCTCGATATATAACCGTCATTAGCACGCAGAACGACAGCACCAATCCGGCTATGTCAAAACCTTTAGCAATGTCAGTCAGCGGAGGTTGAGGGACAAATATAACACGGTAGGCCCACCCACCATCCATAAGGCCGGTAGAGTTACCGAGTAGCTGGCTTATTGGTGGCATACTAACTGGAGTCCCGTCCAGTGTGACCATCTCTGTCGTCGTTATTGTTGGAGTAACCATGGCATTGTCTGTGGCCCCTGCCACATCAATCGACGACATGACTGCAATCCACACAAATAGCAATAATTTTCTGCTTTAGATTCTAGTGCACTCGTCAATATTAGATTGGTAAATATATAAGTCAAAGGAGGCTGGAACAATAGAGAGCAAAGGTATCCCAGACTCTTCAAGGACAAAAACAGTTCTAATAAATGTTTCTATGATGTGATAATTTTTGCACCACATTACATGCAACTCCCTATTAATAAATAATACATGTCTCATTTCTGTGCGGTTGAAATTTATCTTACCATGTTAGTGTTGAGCATAAAACATCAATAGCTTTTTCTGCTGCTCCAGGAGAAGTTTTGAGTGGGTGGTCAAGTGTGATTGCAAGCCAAGACCTGTTTTAACCAATGTCGTCGCCTGATGATTAACAATCAGCAGCTTCCTGTTGTCTCAACAACCACCACTGCAAGTCGGCATCTTTGATATCATCACAACAAAAAAGCCAAGGTAAAACGTGTTATGTGTGAGTGTGATTTATAAACTTATAGCCTCACCCCCACCAAACACCTACAGACAAAGCAGATCTCGTTGACTTGTAACTTTACTTGTGTAACAGATCGGTTCATCACTTTCCGGATTTAGTTTTGGTATTTCGGGCTCATAAACACCTACATCATCGCTCATTGATTGCTGATGCTCTTTTACATCCCTCCACATGGTCCACACGCTAGCGCTCGACCATTCTCTATAGTTGCTTACATGTCTCATGCGTCCTTGTTCCTAAAATACCTTGTCCGCTAACCGATAAAGTGCAAATATAAACATTTCCTTGCTTGCTTTAGTGTATTTGGAAAATTCCAAGAGTCGAATGCTCGGACGGAATACCCACATCCCCAATATCCGCTTCGATCAGTCCTTGCCATTGGCTACATTGAAGATGCCAACTAATCCACACCACCATGACATTATACATCAGGCCGATTGTTGCCGCACTGTCAAATTTAGAATTCCAAATGGGTCTTATCCTACAACAAGCTTAGTGACTGCTACAATTGTTGTTACCAATGTTAGTAGATTTCTTGATATTGCCTTTATAAGCTCAGAAACACATTGCCACTGGATTAGGGAGAAACTAACATGGTATTTGGTCAGAGTTCGCAAGGTCTTGGACATAGATAAGTCCCGAAGAAGCGGGTATGGATTGGCAGATTATTGGACCAAGATCCGAGGAACCGACTCTGTCTACCATGCATCCGATCACTAGTGTAATTTCACCATTTAGCAGCTTGCTTATCCTTTATTGCTAACCGAGTGAAAAGATAAAAGAGTTGCTACCAGCCTGACATGATCACATCAGCACTGATATCAAGCACTGACATTAGCAACAACAATGGTAGAAACGCACCAGAATAAATAGCTGAAGCATGCTTGATTGAACGCATGCAAGAGTAAAATGACCAGGTGCCAACCACACCTTTCATTGGTACCAAATACGTGTGTCCGTTTTTCAAGACTAGCGGCTTTTGTTCTCGTCGCAAATATAGTTAAATGCCTGCATGCAAACCACTGCAGATATACACATATATGCACATGTATGCAATTTAGAAAACAACCGAGCATATCTCTTTTATCAATAGCAGCAACCACAACGATCCAGGAAAGCTCGATTATTGGCTTGGTGACTTTGTGGTTTCTTGGTATTGATAAACCATACATCTGAAATGAAGGCGTGCTCAATGCACACCTAAGGAAAAATTGGCAGACATCATGAGCTTTTCGGGATTCCCGTATTTTTCTAATAAAACAATGGATATTGGAAATGACATTGGGATATACAATTTGACACAGATTTGAAATGTTAATTACCAAATTCGGAGCCTACTCTTTAATTCTTTGTTTTTTTTAAACCATGTGATTTATTGGGATACCAAGATTTGGCAAACCAAATGATTTTTCCAGTTTAACCTTTGCTCTGCCAGATAGCTATATATACACTACTATAGTGTACTGTGGGTTATTAGGTGGCTTAGCTAGCAACCATGAAATCCCCAACTACGGCTATAAGGATATTTCTCTCGTCACATGTGTCAAAGCAACAAAGGATTTTACCTGCCTATATATTCCAAACGGTTCTACTGTGTCAGGCAAATGTTGGTTATAGAAACGATTCAAGGACATATAAAGAAAGCAGTCTGCCGTTGGCAGATTACTGAACTCTTTGTAAGCTTTATTTCCTATTTATTTCCTATTCCTTAAAGCTATATCATACCTTTACCTTTAATAAAAATTGGAACCAGAGAAAGCTTCGACAAGCTTAATCCAAGCCGAAAGTGCGTATAAGTGGGATACATACATTTACAGCATAGTGCAATAAGTATTATATTAGACTGTATTCTTTAGAAAGGAGTTGTATTTCCTTATCAACTGCTTTTATGTTACACTACTTTTAAATAATTTTATTGGTCAGCAAATAACTGTCCCATATACTCAAAAGCTTGGCTATGATCGTTTTAGTTGTTCAATGTATTAAATTGGATCATAGCTTTAATTCGCTTCCTAACTGTTCTCTTATTACTTTATAGCCCCCAACTCCACCTCCTTCCACTTCCCCTCAGATTTTCCCGCCCACACAAACCCAAAAAACCAACCAAACAAAATCGATCGTATTATAATGGCAGGTTTCCGTCTGTGTGTTGAGCCCGGATTTAATATAGACACGTTTGTTTACTTATTCCTCAAGTTCCCTTTCGGCGTTGTACTGCCATTTGTTGTTGGATTAATCTTGCACTCCCAAACTTCCATTCAACAGCCATGGCCATTCATTAGTATATTTCCCTCCTTCTATCTTGTAGCAAAAATCTCTCAATGGGTAACTGCTGCACCTCCCCTTGCTAAGGAGATCGACTGGAAATCTTCAGTTGTTGTTTTGACTGGTGGTAAGTCTTTTATTACACCTGAACCATCAAGCCATCTCATATATATACACACATATATCAGAACCACGATCGTGGTACTGAATTTATCACCGCAGCATACCGGCACGGATATCTTTTGAACCTACATGCAAAATATACCAATTCTATAATTGGCTTGTATTCATCATTGCCTGTCTTGAAAATCATTACTGACTTTATGGCGCCCTTTCAAATATACCGATATAGGCAGCCATGGTGTTGGATATTCACTAGCCCGCCAGATGCTTGGACATGGGGCTACTGTTGTAGTTCTTGACATCCAGCCATTTAGGTTACATAGTCCATTCCATAGTAAGTACATTTTTGTTGCCGCCAAGCAGAAATGAATACAACAAGCAAAGCTCTATCACAGAGAATATCTTTCAAGCTCCTCAGATAAAGGCATATGGATTGTTTTTCTGACTAGACCTGAAAAACAGAATAAAGTATTACCGAGTTGACCTTGGTAATAAGAACGATGTAAAGTCGGTTTGCAAAAAAGTTAAAGAGGAAGTCGGACAGCCGAATGTGTTGGTTTGTAATGCTGGTACCGTTAGCCTCAAGAATTTGCTCGACCAGACTGACGATGACATTGAAAGGTAAACACTTCTATCATGCATCATTGTTTATTAATTCAACTAAAAGTCTTGTATAGCCTCCACGCATATACTTGTTGTCCTGTTTAACCATAATGAACTCTCATTTCAAACCTTAGAGTCAATAATGTTAACTACCTATCGAACTATATACTTGTTCGTGAATTTTTGCCGGGAATGCTCAAAAACAAAAATGGTCACATTGTAAGTGTTTATTTAGCCTCCAATATCATCTATTTGCTCTGCTGAAAGTGTATTGTATATAGTTCTGACATTTAATGCCTTTTTCTAGCTGTTTGTGTCATCTGTACTGGCATTCTTTGGGTGCGATAAGATAGGCAAGTAACAATACCATTGTGTACAGTGTAATCACAATAGCAACCCAATTTCTGGCATCACTAATCTAATGCAATATTGCGCTACATCGATTATTTCAGTCTCTTACTCGGCATCTAAAGCTGCTCTGCACATGCTTTATAATAATTTAAGACAAGAACTCCTAGCAACGTAAGTGTACATATATATATCACAAAATCAATAATAATCGCCAAGATTGCTGTGATGCCAATAATTCAACTGCATGCTATTTGGTCTTTTTGTACGAATAGATATAAAGATTCTAATGTTCAGGTCTCAGCAGTTTATCCTAGCTTTATTGATACAGGAATGTTTAATGGAACAAAAATTAGCTACCCGTTCCTTTTTCCAGTCCTAAAGCCTGAGCTTGTAGCCAATCGGATTTTTGAAATACTTCATAATGGTGTTGGCCAACAAGCATTTATGCCCTTTACCGCAAATTTAAGTCCACTTTATGGGATGTTTCCAGACTTTATAAGAGATTTGTTTAATGATGTAAGTATCCTTCCTCTCTCTCTAGTCTTTTCTTGAATTGGCTGGTGTTGATGACTTGCTTATATACATCGTTAAAATCATGTTGTTTTCTTTGATTTGTAGTATATTATCACTCGAGACGTATTCAAAAACTTCACAGGATACGCTCATACAATGCCTATAGAGGATGAATAGTAACGTACATAAAGTTGCCTATATATATATGTATGTATGCGTCTGTATGTCCATAGCCCAACTTTTGACTAATGCTATGGTGGAAGTGGCAGTTATGGAAAAGCTTGCGAACTCGAGCCATATCTCCGTCTAGTAGATAAATTCAACCTTTTGGGTATAGAAAAAACCATATATAGTTTTAATGCCAATGGCTGCGTATAACCAGATTGCACCACGTCTTTGAAAGAAATTTATAATGATTATCAGTACACAATATGATACAGCCGGCCCTGATCAAAACAGAATTTCGCTATCTAAACGCACTCTCATGATAATTTATTTTAACACCTTTTTCAAATTTTACAAATGATTTACTGACATAAAATACGCCAAAGAAATCTTTGCCTGTGTAATGGTTACACTGTGTAAGTTAAGCATGGTGATTGTATACTGCAAAGTTGAAAGGAATTGTTTACATATCCATTCAAAAGACAGAAGATGCATACATGAAATCTAAATGATACTCAGGCTTGATGCTAGATAGACAAATGGATCACTGCTGATGCAGACAAGAAAAGAACAAAAGGAATATATCAAAACAACATCATTAGTATTTGTAAAAAGAAACTTGAAAGATTTGCGTTATAAAAAGATATCAAGGATGATTACTCAAAGAAATTTAACGGATATTGTTCCCAACTGGCTTTTGCATTGAACACTAGCACGATACGACATATGTTAAACTACAAACCATGAAAAGTCCAATACATTAAGTTTTTTAATAAATATTGCTTTAAGTATACCTCATAAGACCATTCAGCTCATCCTCTCTCTTTCTTACATCATTTAATATGATTTCGTATCTCTAGATACAGCATATCCAATATAACAGTAATAAAAAACAGCTCAATAATTTTCAAACAAGCATAGACATTGCAATATGAGCTTTACCTCTAAAACACTCCAATCCCTGATAATCCCATTAGTCATTGTGGGCATACTCATATTCATCATTGGTAAATATACACCCATTACTTATTACTCAATTATATATATATTGGATCTCTAGATGATATATACAAGTATAAGCCGGACTTTTGATACATTCAAATACATGAAATTCCTTATTATAGTTGTCATATTTATCACGCATATTGCAACACGTCGTAAAAAGAAAGGAGAAAAACAACTGGCATCTAATATTGATCTATCTAACCCTAATGATAATGTAAAATCCAGCACATAAAACGCTACTACAAGTGACCCTATGCGAACGGCTTAACAAGACAGTGACCATAGAGATAGCTAAATAAATCTGCACAAAAATAAGCTGGAATTACCCAAGAATCGATGAGATGCCAATTCTCTTTCGTAATAACCAGAGAGCTCTGTTTTGGCCTTTGGTCAAATATCGTAATTCCTGATATATCTGTTCAAAAAGAGCTTGGCTTTATGCTCTTTAGAAAGGTAATAAAGCACCATTGACTTTGGGACTAATTTTTATTTTCTGGCCTATTTGTGGCAGTCTGCAATGCCTCGCCGCTTCTATCGCAGATCTTGGAGAATAGTTGCGCAAATATCATGCGAGTAATCGTGTATATTTTAGCTGTGAATCAATGCCATTATATTGTATATATACGCTTAGATATATCATCCGAAAAATTTCTCGCATACCAAATATCGAGGAGCATTGATACAAAAAATATCTGACTACACAAATCCTCTTCATTAACCTTGGCGAGTTTTCTGTATAAAAGCCAAATAAACTATCTCAACTATAGAAATATTTGTTCATATCTTTTATAATACAAAAACTATTTCTTTAAATATTCAAAAAAAAAACACACTGCCAGACCTTTAAATTTATCTATCAGAACCACCAAAAATCCTATACACAATGGGAAGCTACACAGGCCATGATGAAAGGAAGGTTGTCATTATTGCTTGCTCAGTTGCAAGTGCTATTGCTTTTGGACTCATTGGTAAGTTGATATTAGCGACAATTATAAATTTAACAAACACAACATACTACTAAAACACTAATTATACCTATACATCTACACATGCTTTTAGTAAATTGGACCTACATTTTTATCGTTAAAAGAAGGGCCTATAAGCGAAGAGAGGCAGCAATTGCAGCACGGTCAAACAATTTCGAACTAGGTGAAATGAGCCATCGGCCTGATAGCAGAGATGGTGCCACTCAAGCTCAAGACTCTGTTCTGAGCCATCCCATTTCTGCATACTTTGGGCCAAATTCTCATTCTTCTAGAAGAACTTGATGACATACATTTATATTCTCAATGTCTTTCCACAAAAGTTTCATCTGTTTTTTTGTGTGGTAACGAAGATGATGATGATGACTGTTTTTGTCGGTGTTGTTAATTTGTAGTACAAAAATAGTGTCTTTGTTATTGACATGTTCAAAGCCGTTATCTATATTATAGCATTTTTCCTATAACCTTTACTTATGTTTGAATAAAAATGGTAGATAGGAAATATCCCCAATTTTTATATTTTACCCATAACGATCAATTTAGTAACTAAAGTTACTACTTGTTTAAGTTTACATCGATATAGGTATTACACAGGCTTTCTTGTATTTAAAAATTATTAAACCATATTGCTTAAGCGAGTGGCGGTTATCAGGCGTTTTAATAATATTATTTCAATAATGGTAAAGATTTGAACAGCTTTAAATTAGCAGCACTTGGCCCTTGATTGCTATTTAAATAATGATATTTCCTGATCTAGGAGAGTGAAGCAGCCTGGTTTCTGCAAAATGAGTTCAAAGAGTGCCTCAATAAAGTAAAGAATACTCTACAGCAGGTATGCAAACATCCAATTTTTCATGTTTATGAATCATATACAACCGCATCTCATTCACAATTTTATAAGCTCAATCTATGTAATAGTACCAAAGAAACACTTTAGTGTTAGTCTCCACACTAATATTACCATCTTAACTATATTACCTGTATAATTTACATTGTAGGTCTCAAATATCATATATAAGACCGACAATCATAAAACTCAAGATAGCTGTAGGTGTTTGGAACTTATCCCTAGTTACTGATATATACATACGACTTATTAAAATCATTGTATATTTATACATAATATATAGGCAAACTTAAACAAATACATTTCGTTGGAAATCTGTAGGGATTTTTATTATAGCTCTCAGTATCCAAAATAGATCCTATGCTAAATTTGCTTTGCATATCTGGTTATATAGTGAGGGTCTTGCGGGAGATGCTACTGTCGATGGTCACCTTATAACAGACATGGTAAGGTTTGAAGGCACCTATGTCATTTACGTTTCTAACATCACAATTTGAAACTAATAAATAACAGCATTGAATAGAATATAAAAACAATTCTTCCAAAGTATCACCACGATAAGCCATGGAACCTACAACTTCAGGCTAATCAATCAATTGTAATAAAAGAGGTAAAGCTACGAAACTATAGTGCATCAAAAGTATTTGTGATGGTATACACAAACTATAAATACTTGTGTGTTTGCATCTCCATAGTTTTTGACATGTGTCAACTATATACAGCTCATTATCGAAACCATCGATTCGGAATTCATTTTTAGAGAAAAGATGCTAGCATCTGAGGTAATCCACACACCCTGATTTTTGTGGATAATTGACTTGTGAATTTACCATGATTTTCTCAAATATATACATTGCTCGTTGTGATAGGCAATGGATGATATAATTCGTGATACTATCTTGGCAAAAAGAAGTATTGAACCGCAAAACTTGTTTGGAACAAGCCCATCTGCTGATAAATCACAGCCCCAGATTCTGGGAAAATGTGGAGCTGAGGTAAGCGAATATTCCTTTATGGCCACCCATGATGCCCTAATACCAGGATTCTATAATGACTCGAACTCAACGTTTCTGTAGATCTTTAATCCTGTTCTTCCAGATGACCAAGCTTTTGCCTATTCCCTTCAGGAAAATGGAAAGCTGGTACTTTCACTTTATCTGTTCAAGTATATTAATCAAGGAAAGCACTCTGGTCTATTCCAGAGTCTGTCACGAAAGCAATTTAACTTGACAGCTTCATCAGGTTCCTCATCTGGATCAATAGCACTACATCAGCAGCAACAGCCACAGCAAATGTAAGTCTTTACGACTCTTACCTCTACTGGACTTTCTCTTGATAATCCTTGCTTACAAAATAATAAACTCGTTATATCTGCTTTCTGTTATTTGTAGACTTCATAATGATAAGCCTGTAAGGATCAGATCCCAAGTTTTCTTAGAATCATCGTTGGAGGAACTGCAGGTTAGCAGACAACTGCTTGATGAAGCTTTGGAGCTGCTAGAACAAACAAAGTTTCAGCTTGATAGTTTTCTTCAGCCATCTATGTAATATTACATTGTGTTATATTTTTTTGCATACCATATCAAATGGTGTTTATTTTTGGTTTGCTCTCAAACAAGCCACCATGTTTGAAAACAGTAATTGTTGTGATATAAAAAACTGTTTACGATTCCAAGAGAACGTTCAATTATTACTAAGGATTAGAGTAACAAAATCAAGTATTTTGAGTTCCAGAGTAAAAATTCAATTTTTTGCTCCTACCATTATTTGTGTGACTGAGTACTGATTATTTTCAATTTCTTTAATTATTGACTCCTCTACTCATTCACTTTGCAAGTTTTTCATGATTGCCATTAGTGTATTACTAGCGTTGGAATGAATAAATTGGCAGAAAGATCCTAGATGCTAAAACCTTACAAACTTTTCTAAAATCGGTAATTGCAAAAATAACTATGGAACAAAACACGGATGCTTCTTCTGGCAAGTAAATACATGCTTAGTAGCTTCACTATCCCCAAAACTATAATAAAAATATTTTCACTGACTTTGCTTGATTTTGAATAGGCTCAGATGTCCGAGATCCCAATAGATTTGGAGGAGAAGCGAAAAAAATGACCAACCCAACCGCTTCAGGCCTGTTAATCAACTTCACACTCTTTTTAAGATTTCTTAGATGGTGGGGCAAAAAATATCACTACATTGACATACTAAACCAACCAGAAAGCCTTATTCTAGGAGTAGACCAAAACTTCTTGCTCAACCACCCCTGTGGCAGCAGTATTCAAAATATTGTCTCAATAAATATGGAATTGGATGCTGGGAACCCTGTAGATCAAAATTACATGTCCTTTACTAGGATTAATCGAACCACACAATCAATTCCATGTATTCAAGCTGATAAACCCTATATAGTTTACCCACAATTTGACTGCGAGATTTCACTCGAATTCTCACCATATCAATATTACATTGCCAGAGTCTACACCCTTCCTTTTGCTTTAAATTTAGTCAAACATATGTATAGAACCACTGAAGAATACCTATCTGGTACCCTCTTGAGTCTTGATGTCAACTTTTTGAAGGAAATACAGAGCCAGCAAAAAGTGATAATTGAACAACTAAGTCATTTGTTGGTTTATTCTTATCAACCTAACCACGAAAAGTTATTTCTTAATATTGACTTGATATCTTTTACTGGTGGAAAATTGTCTATTCATGTGGGCACTTACTATAAATCCATCGAGGGGGTGATCTCGAAATCTGCTATCTACATATTTAACATGATGGAGGATTGCTCTGTAAAGGACAACTTTGATATTGTTTCTAACTTTGTCAACCCAACCGTATTTAATTAGCTTTAATTATGTCTGATACATCATCTTATACTATTTGATTATATGCCCAATTCTTTTATGTCAATTTTTTATATGCCAGTAGTTTTCTATACTATTATCCTCATTACTTATTGCCATTACCCATTAAATAAATAAAAGTTTATCATATGTTAGTAGCTATTGAATTGTATCCATGCATGACTTGTGTTGTATCTTTAAAAAGATGCACTCTAATCTAAACAGTCATAAGTATATCCACATAAAGAATGCTAAAAATCACAATTTTCTTTTACTTTAGTGCGAAAAATAAATATTCACATAAATTATGTAAACATCATGCTAATCAACAAGTACTGTCTTTTATCATCCCAAAAACATAATCGAGTATTTTTCTCAATAGTGCTGCTTTTTGACCATATAGTATCACTTTCATTGGCCTTTAATGTAAGTTATTTTCAGAAATAAGCCATACAAAAGAACTATACTGGTTATATATAAATCCCAACTTATAACCGCTGAATATGTTTAATTATTAGTTTGTTTTCTTTTTGAAAAAAACGTTTATACGCATTATATACTCAACATCATTTATCAACAATTTTGGCTTTTCAAATTTACATTTATATTATCTTGACCCAACTACAATAAAAATTATACTATACATTGATAATAATGAGCGAAGCATCTGAAACAGCGACAACTCTTTCGCTCCCAATAGCCATGGGTGTGATTTCTGGCCTTGCAATTCGTATGTATTAGGTTCATATATCTTTTTTTATATCATGTGCTGTTAAACGTATAATATGATAACTAACTAAATATTCATAACCACATATCTGTGAACATTCTGTATTTGTATAGTTATTATTGTTATCCACTTTCTTGTGAAGCGCTACAAAAGAAAAAATGGAAACCAGGAATCAGATAATGGTTCCTCTGGAAACAACAAGCCAGACGACTCCACCGATTCCTTGGAGTTAGCTGAACGAGGCGAGCACAGAACCAATAGCGAAAGTACTCAGGGCACATACAAAGGCTGGTTTGGACGTAGTTCTACATGATTTGTTTCTTTTCTTTTTCTTTTCCCTCTTGTGTGGTCAAATCCACCAATAGATGTTTTAGTCATTTAAAGAGTTTGTTATGGTGTTACAATGCATGTGTATATTTAAAACATTTTCAAAAAGGTCAATGTTATAGTTTTTCTGTATATTTAGCCTTGGCCTGTATTATCATTATCATCACACTATACTTGGGCTTCCTAAACCACCATCAGTATCCCGGCTCTAGGAAAGGCCACTAAATTATCAGATCATGTTTAGATTAGGAATTTTCTATTCTAGAATGTAAAGCCTGATTCAATCAACTCGATCTTTTCAACAAAAACAAGCAGTGTTGTTGCTGTTATTATTATTTAGGTCCTTGATTCTCCACATAATTTCTAACAAATATCTACATAAATTATGTAAATTTCTTGTTACTAGGATAACATGGCATTATGATAGCGCATAACCGATATTTTCTCAACATTTTTGTATAGCATTATTTGGAGCTCTCAACATCTGATCTCTCACTTCACGCATATCTTTTGGAAAACAAATCTACATGAATAATGCGGAGTTCGTTTTCATTGACAAGAAAATCTTTATAATCACTCATAAGCATTCTATTCTCAATGTTTTTTTTGTAGTAGTCCTTGGCATTTGCAGCCTAGCCTTCCCCCTTCCCCTCCCCTCCCCTCCCTTATTGTAAAGGTGCAGACCTTTGGATATCTCTATGTACTAATTTTCTTCATTTTTCTATATAAATCTTCATTGTGGTGTTGCAAAAGTAACTAGAATAACCAGTCTTTATTCTTTTGTTTTCTAAAATCACAAAAAAACACAACGTTCCACACAAAATTTACTGAATAAGCACCTGTTGCTTATTATTTCTGTACTTAATAATGGGGAAAGGATTTGGATCATTGGGAAAGATAGGCTCAAGTGCAAGCAGCCTTAGCCACACCTCTCTCAGCACAAAACTGATCCTGATCATTGTGTTTTCGATTATTGGAGGCATCGTTTTTATTGTCGCTGGTATGTATACTCCACCTTTTTTACAGTAAACCACATCCTAAATCTATTCATTATATTATTGACTAACTAAATACGGCTTTTCTATTTTTAATTCATAAATGTAGCTGTATTCATTTGCTCTATAATTAGAAGCAACAAGCGGCAAGCTAAAATAAATGAACAGCTTTACAGAAATCCTCTCTATATCCAACAATGGCTTGGTGCCAATACGAACACCCCTGCTGATACACTTGGTTCGGCTGAACGTGGTGAACAAAATGGCAACAGTAAGCCAGCTGTAGCTGAGAGCGGAAATGCTGGAAGCAGGATCAAAGCCTGGTTCGGCTACCGAAAAAATTGAGTTTTCTTAGTTTGTAGTCTATTTTTCTAATAGCACATATATTCATTGCTACTACACATGTAATAATGTTTTAATAAAGCTATTTTTAATAACATTTGGTTTTTTGTATTGTCAGGTGTGTGTGTGTATTGTTAAAGCTCTGTGTAGGATGGTCAATGATGCCCAATATACAAATGTCGAAGAAAACAATAACATATAAGACGCTAAGGGTTGGAGATGAATGTAGACTCTGCACATGTCTATTCAGATTCTAAGGAAAGTCCAACATCTATGTGTGTGCCATGGAACACTGGACATATGATAAAAAACTACACATCTGGGCTCTTGGCATCAATGGGGCCTATTCTTCAATTCTGATTTTCTTATGCTACAACAAACGATTATATGCATAAATCCCGCAGAATCCATATCTTTCAAGATGATTTCAGAACAGAGTAATCCTTATTCACATCTTCTCTGACTCGTAATCAGTATTCTTTTGATTCCTTGGCACATGACTTGGACTGCTGTCTATGTGACTAAATCCCACACAGAGTTTAGCAAAAAAGTTCTCTTTGTTCCATACAGCTCCATAGTGGATCATACTTTATCGCATGTTTTTCTATAAGAGTGAGACGCTCCAAAAAACGACTTTCCTCTGGTTTCGAGAGATATTTCGTTATATATAACACCTTAACTACAGTTCAAATAGATGACATTGACCACCATTTTTCTTCTAATGACCCTTGTATATAGCATATGTCCACATATACTCTAGCCTACACATAGCTTATCCAAACTAGATCCTAACAACCTTGTGTAAAAAACACATTAGCGACAAACAATATGGAAGATTCATCTACATCATCCGGTTCCTTGCTGATACCATTAACCATTATTGGTTTTCTTGTTTTTGTCATGGGTAAGCTTACATATTTAATAATCCAGAACGCTTTTTGATAAGCCTAATGACCTTTTTTACTAAACTGTATGATTTTCTATATATTTGCTGTATGATACTATAATAGTTTTAGGGATTGGTAATTATGTGTTGAAGCGTCGGAAGAGAAGAAAGGAGGAGGCATTGCTTTATAGCGATTTTGGCGGTCAGCTTAGTAGAGCAAGCACTATAGCTGTCCCTATGGAACCTGCTCATTTGCCTCAGCGAGACATGCGGAGATGCGATAGTACTGAGACTCTAGCCGATCACAGAAATGTTACAAATGTCTATCCTGGTTGGTACAACTCCTGAATAAGATTATTGATTTCTTTTTTGGGTAATCTGATTATAGATGGCTTTTTGTTATTCTTTGAGGTTTCAAAGTAAACTAATAAAGCCATTAAACAATAGCTCTATATGTTGAAATTCTGAATTATAATTTAAAAATTATATCTAGATTATGGACATATGATATCTGGCTATTTTCCATGCTCTACTTTGGATAGAGATTAGCTTTTCTTGGCTGGCAATCGAGACCTTTGCTTTTAAATCACAACTTTTAGCAGTTAATTATGCTAGAATCATACAAGATGTCGCTGCTCCTTTGAGTTTCACCAATGCCATAAAACCACGTATTTCTAGCTCTTTTAAAAATCATGGAGTTCTGAGTACTTGCCCAACACCAAACTCCAACATCTCAACAATGAACAGCTCCTATAAAACCACTGTTATCCCCAAACTTCTATATAAATATTATCAATTTTCTTTACACACTGGAGAATTCCATTCATGTTTATGACTCTCCAAGATTTACCACTACAACATTCGAAAAAAGCCGCATTTGTATATTCAGCTAAATAGCTGTTCCCACTAAACTTGGGCTACACACATAATGGCGGGTAAACTAGATGACGATAACAACAAGAAGGGCACCATTATTGGTATTTCGGTTTCCGGTGTCGTCCTTCTTGCACTCGTTAGTAAGTATTACATCTGATATGCTTTAGTCATACCCCAGTATCTTTTGAATATAAATATTTATTTATAGTTCCATCTAACCAATTCCATTTTTGCACATCTGCTCTTTTTATGTATTTTCTAGTAATTTTGGCACATGTTTCTTCTCGTCGAGAGAAGAAAATTGCCCAGATGAAGGCAGCTGCTATTGCAGAAAGAAGAAGAACGTGCACTTGTGGTCACAGACACACTGTAAATAGTAACCCCAATGGAACTGAGCAACTTAATAATGACCCTCCACCAGCAGATTCTACCAATGTTGATGTTGAGTTGGGTGTTGTGACTCATGCATCTAGTGGAAAAGACAACAGTGGCACTCAAAGCAACACTTTGGCTCAACCAAAGCCTGTCCACTTGGGCCGTCCTCAGACATCTCAAAGTATCTAAGCAGGATCTGCTCATACACTTGCTATTCTCAGGTACTGTTGCTTCCCCCCAAAAAAAAGTCGTTTGTTCTATGATACTGGTAATAATATGTGGCAGTATTGTCCCGTGTTTTTAACACAATTTGTGACAGACAATTTGGAGGTTGCTAGTGAGTCTACTTATTGGGATGCCAACGACATGGATGAAACACATAAATTGATTGCTTCCTACTTTCATGGCGTTCAATTAGCTCTATTTTGCTTAAACAATGTCATAATAAATGTGGAAGATCTTTATCATTAACCTTTATACAATACATTATGATAATAATTATGGTGATAAAACCAATGCAAATTTGATGTAGGGAAACCATTAGAAGTGTACCTGGCCATGATCTTCCATGTAGAATCCCCCACACTATGCCTGATCACTAGCATTCATATTGATCTTATCCCAACACAGCATGGCTTATCATCATTCTCAATATAATTTCAGATGACCTAATTTGCATTATTAAAACCACCGAGATATGTCCCCAAATTACTTTAATATGGTTGAAATTTTTAGAGTTTATGCTCTATATATCCTTGCACAGGATGAGATCAGACACAGAAACAAGATGTCCCCCCCCAAAAAAGTATCAGCATTTAATTATCATTATAAATGTATATAAATATGGGCGATAACTTTTGAAGGCTGACATTTTGTGGCCAACAATTAAAATGGCAACCACAGTTGATTATCAAATAGATCCGCCCTACAAAAACAACTACTCATATCAGTTTGGGAATGGCTGGAATACCAGTGATTGGGAACACAGTAACAACGTAGCAGACAGATAAGAGAAGGACAAGAAGTATGATGTGATAAATGAGTTTAATTTTTCAAACAATAACAATTAAAAGGGAAATATCAGAGAACATTCAGGGAGTAAAAACAAACTGCCCTGATGACTATTAGCGAGGTTTGGTATTAGGTGGTTGAGATATTAGGTTAGTAGATGACGTCTGTTTGTTAAGTTTTGATAATACATGTCCATTGATGCCAATAGTTGAAGAAGATTGCTTAGCACTATCTTCGTAGCCGTCACAATTGCTTTGTGGCGATGATGTTGAAGTTATATTGTCAGATATCGTACTAGCAGTTCCGTTGGCGGTAAGGCCACTTATATTATGATGAACTTGTGTACTCTTTTCGTTATTATTGCTTACATAATGAGGTTGAAAATCCTGAGGGTGACCCATTGCTACATCATGATCTGTTGAATAATTGCGTTGATGATGATGATGGTGGTGATAGCTTTGGTCAAAGTCTGATGGCCCCCCTGACAACTCTTGGGTTGTGACAAATGTGGATGGTGGACGTTGTGGCGAAGACGGGATTATTGATGCCGATTCCTTTCTTGCTCTCGAGCGCAGCTTCCACCCATTAAAAGTGGACCTGATCCTTCTATTTACCCTGGACCACATTTTATCGAAATTTGGATTGAGAAGGAAAATGATAAAGTTGATTATTCCTTGAGATGCGGGCAAAATGATGGCGGAAATGGTCAAGCTTGGATGTGGAGATGAAGATAAAAGAGTAATTATCAGGGGTAGTTGAGTAACTGCAGGAATGGCGGGATACAACATAATGCGGAAAATGGCGATGCGAACACCTTTTTGACGCATCCGCACACGACTATTTGAAGATATTCTGGACTCTTCAGCACCCTCTAGTTGGCTCCCATCAATATCAGCATTTATAGTACTTCCATGTAAGTTTCCCTCGGCCATTCGGGCAATCTTTTCAATTTCTAGTGGGAATGGTTTTGGCTCGGGCTTTGCTTTCCACCCATCACCGCTATCGCCATCACTATGGTCGTTGTGGCTATCCCCCTCATCGGTTCCTACAGCTGCTTTTCCTAGTCCTTGCTCAGGAAGATTCTGTGTGACCTTTGGGCCAAAATACATGGTTTGTCTGATCATACTGGGCAGGCCGCCGTGGAGGCCCAATCTGGTGGTTTCGGCACAGTCATCGTAATGGCTGCCCTCAGTGCTATGGGGACCCTCTGGGGCCCGTAAAAATCGCAGTCGGGATTTTCCATTCACTCTCCACATCGGCCACAGCTTCATAACGATAACAATGCAGGTGACTGTGCAAATGAGGATACCTATCATGTTTGGCAAATATACCAGAACCAGTCCGGTAGTCATGGCCTGCTTGGATGATGTTATAAAGGCTAAGCACTTTAGTGGGGCAACCCACTTCATTGACTTGAAGATATACAAGGCAGTTGAGGCAATGGCTATCGAGATGGTCCACGCGACAAGTTCGTACCATGGGCTTATCTTCCTGGCTAGCCCAGGCTTATTCAGCACTACCACCATGTTAAGCTGCATGACAATACATAGCGTAAGGAATATAAAGGACATGATACCGAGCTGCATCATGAAATGCAAACACCTTACAACTCTTTCGGTGGAATGCTCAAATATACTAGGGAACTGGTAGAGCAGAATCTGGTACAAAGCACATAGGATGTCAGAAAAGGCCAACGATGCGGACAAGCGAAATGATGGTCTCTCACAGAATCTTCGCGCCGTTCGCATGTGGGCCAGCACTATACCGATGACTGCTATCGAGCATACGATCGAGCCGATGCTCAGGGCATATCCAGCGGCTGACCAGTTTCCTAGATTAACATATATAACTTTGATATAGCCAATTCCATCAATAGAAAATGAAGATGTCTTGACAGTGTCCGGTGTGACTTCTCCTTCGGTTAGTTTTAATAAGTCAACGATATTTATACCCATCCCTCGCCCTGTGGTCTACAAACGACTGGCTTAATCACTGCGCTTCTTGCAGAAATGTGTGTGATAAAGTATTTGAGAATGCTGGCTGGGTGTAAAGGCAGGTATTATATTGAAAATGATTTTAGGAGGTTTCTTGAAGTCTTTATAGAATGAATATCAGGTGGCAGTAGTAGTGTGCCACTTTTACGCTTGTTGTGGTGGTACAAGCAGAACTTGGATATGTAGCTTTGCTTTAATCAGGTATTCAGTGTTCAGAGTAGCAACACTTATTTCTGCCAATGCCTAGTAAACTACTAGACAACTAACGCTTTGGTTACTTTATCTCACTAAAGGCAACAGCGAGCTGGCTTGTGTGGTATGGTTATGGATAAAGCTTGGTGGATGTGCACTTGGAGAATATATATGTGTGTGTAGCCAAGTGGGCGATATAGTAGCTTTATGAGTAATGATAATAATAATAACAGTTGATGCTGTGCGGTGGCCTATGGTAAGACTTGATAGGCGACAACCAGCATACGGACTACTATCTGACAGGGATATCACCAGAAAGATATAACACGATATATACTAAGGGTACAGCCAGATGAGAGTTGAAACAAAGGACTATAAGGTTTTAATGTATATTTAATAAAAGGTACAGATGAAAAGTAACTGAAATGATGAGCGTATGATCTGAAGAGAAATGGAGGCAGTTATAAGGAGACAGATATACGGATTTAGATGAACTAAGCCTAAGTGTTTTAATAAAAAGAAAAAGAACAGCGGTGATATAATAGGTGATTCCCTTCAAACATTGGGTTGCATACAATTGAAAAAAAAAGTGCAAGCCCAGCAGAGCCAGAGTTGTAGGCCACTAAAGACGCATCAAGTAGGGGGAGTTAACACAAACTGCAAGCGGCTCTACTAATAATTGGAGAGGTCTTTCCAAAAAGAGGTAGCATGGAAATAACTGATTGAGGCTGAGGCAACAACAGAAGCGGTTGCAACAAGGAGGGGGAGACTGGTCGAGAGATTTGGGAGGTTGCCACAACTACTAAAAACCGAGCACCATCACTACCTGGTTAAAACGCCTTATTCTCGTCACCAGTCTATCTGTGCTCTCCTCTCTCGCCCACCTATATATTTTGCAGAATGTACACTAAAGAAAGTCTTTAAAAGGAAATACACAGCATCTTTGCAGCTGGAATGTGTTTACATGGGCAATGGACTTGTGTTCAATCGGACCAACTACTCATAAAAATACAGGCGTATGTATAGAGCAACCTGCCTTTCTTGTGCATGGCTAGGCAAGTTACAACCAGTCTTTTCTGTCACTTGATATCATCAGCACATACGAGCACACCTGCTTTCGGGTGGTTCTATTTAGTGGGTCAAAGGATCTCAGATACTTGCTGCATCAGCAGCTTTCCAGAATAAATCGACTTGTGGCATTAGGCTACTACTTGGTTGCAGGACATCGCTCCTAGCCTTAGTCAGCCATCTTACACTCACACACTCTCTCCTCTTTGATTTTCTCAAAAGATTATCGTGCTCTAGAATAAAGTCACACATATCGCTTTCAGGTTTTATTTTCAATAGCAAAACATGTTGCGATGTTGTAGCTACCCGAAATGCCCAGATGAATTGGCTTGTCTTCTCTCTGTCGCTGTGCTGGCGTAACTTCTAAAGAAATGGAAGGGTTCTCTGATGGTGCGCTCAACTCTGTGCCACCTTTACCACACAATTGTCATTTGTCAATGCAGTCATTGTTGTGATGGCAACGGCGTGTCGACCTTCTTCCCTGCTGGAGTAACCAGGTTTTCCCACTATTGGTGTGGAGACGTAAACATGAACTTGAGCACCACCACACCAGCAGACAATATCTTTTCCCTTTTGTTTTCCAAGAAAATGCATTCAATCTTACAAAACTCCAGACTAAACAATTTTTTATATTTGATAGGACCACATGCCCACATTAAGCCACACAGCCACGCATGTCAAGTTTATGTATTCCCATTATGTCAATTATTATTGTTTGATTGGCCCTCTCTCTCTTTCTCAGCCCATACATATATACATACATACATACGTACATACATTTGATTAGGGCAATTAAGTGCCTCTTCTTTAGCACTATGTTGTCCACCTGCATGCCTCTCTGTCCCCAACTCACACACCAATGCAACACTTTGCATCCTCTGCATGCCTCTACACACATACATGTATGAGCTTAAAAATGCAGTCTCTATTAGCACTGCCAGTGCTAACAAGCAACCATGGTCTGGGGATACGTATATTGACTGCCACATTTATATCGGATCTTTGCCGCATCCTACGCTTTTGCCTTTTCATTCCCCTGACCAAGTGCAAACACATTTTGCACTGCCCTAATTGTTTGTTTAAACAAAGACCTCAGGTGACACTATAATTCGTATAGCGTAAACACTGTGTGTGTGTGGCAAATATGTCAAAACAACGGTCAGCCCACTACTATTTCTAAACAAATAATTGTTAATTGCAAACATCCACACATG
This sequence comes from Mycoemilia scoparia, assembly GCA_027575805.1. Classification (NCBI taxonomy): domain Eukaryota; kingdom Fungi; phylum Kickxellomycota; class Kickxellomycetes; order Kickxellales; family Kickxellaceae; genus Mycoemilia; species Mycoemilia scoparia. The sequence continues at coordinate 67,624 of JANBPU010000040.1, read as the reverse complement.
CATTAGACTCTGTTGTTTGTATGGTCTTTGTAGAATAGTGTCGCATAAATCACTGTCTTGTACAGTGACTAAGATAGCCAAAAAAGGTTGTTTTTTTTCTATTGCCCTCTAATTTCGCTCTAAACATACAAATACTCATGAACAATGAATATACATATCCATGCAATACCTGAAGCACCAAATATTTGGAAAGCCATGATCCACACGTGTCATTAAATATTTGGGCTCTCTGTCTAGTAGACTATATTGCTACTTATCTGGGCTTTTCAGGTACATAACTCTATATCACTATCTTCCTTTCTTTAACATACTATGTCACATATAATATATACCATTGAACATTATAACAGGCATATAGCTTTGTAGCTCCTTGAAGTGCCAAATGTCAAGCAGACAATCTTTGGATATTCGTTAAAAAGACCCAACATTTCCATCATGAGTACGCCCTCTCTAACGTTTTGGCTTTTGCGTCACCTTTTCAATAATACATATAAAGCCACACATACCATTTCTGTTATTACCAGAACATTGCTACCAGAAAAATATTCAAAGACTACAGATTTCTAGTTATTAACTCAAACTATCAGCTCAATAACAGGGACATATGGGTAATAATTTTTGAAGGATCCCTTTTGGTGGCCAATGATTATAGGGGCAATCCCGGCCAAATTGTTGTCCAGTTTTACTAGTAAACATTCGCCCTTCAAAAATCATCTCACACATGGCCCAACATCATTGCCTTTAGTTTGGGTGCCTTTTTTCGTGAAAATGTGGCCAAACGGATTAGCAGTAATATAAATCATCATATATAACATTTGGGGTATTTGGGTGTCAGCCATCTTTGGGATAACTATTGATTTTTCTGGTTTTACCAACAATAACATGAACCTGTTTACATGTATTTTTTTCTTAAAAATGAACTCGATAAACACGTGCTTTGTACACACATTCACATATAGGATGTTATTATTGGTGATTTTATATTATTATTATTATTATTATTTCCTCAACATTTTTAAGTCATCTAACGAAATGATTCGCCTAACAGGGTATAAATGTCTCTGACCTTGATAATTTTTTGAGCATAGCTTACTCATATGCTGAATTACGAATAATTCTATCTCCATCTCTTCTTCCACACACCCCTCCACATTTCCCCTATATGACAGGGCTAATCTCCTTTGAAAGTATACCAGAATAATCTCTCCAGTGCTAACCTATGATGTATGACCATTGGCCAAAATCTCAGGAAATACTTGAGGAACCCATTTGGTTGACTCTTTATGGAGGATCTGCCTTTTTTATAAAAACATAAAATTTGTTCCTGCACTCGCTCTCTGTGGCTTTTACAGTATCCCCTTTGCAGCTAATAATAAGAATAGTTGTCACAGCTATATTTTTAATTGGTGGTAGTTGAAAATCGATACATTGTTATTATTGTGTACTAAGCACTTTGGTTGGTAGATTTACTTGGTGGGTTAGAATTCAAAATACTGGTGCAGTCTATATAAGCCTTGAAGAGGCACACTGGAGGGGAATATGTTTTTTCAAACCCTGAGCTAAAAATTGCACTGACTAGGGCCACCTCACTATTGCTTTTCATTACTTATTATATGCATAAAGATGCGCTATTTATCGACACATCAAATAGCTGAAGATAATAGTATATTTTCCAATATTCAACTCTTGAAGCTTGCAAAGCCATCAACATGACTAGTGTCACACGACTATGTGACTGGTACTATTTGCTACCACTTGTTTTGATCATGGAATTTGTGTTTACATTTAATAATTTTTGCTTTTTTAGTTCAAATAATAGACCTGAGCAGCTATGAATCAAATGAAAACAGAAACAATAATAGAAAAGGTAAATGAAAACACAACACCGCTATGCATTCCAATAATGCGCTTTGAATGCTCTGAGCTTAACTTGGTACCTTTCATTCACTGATGGCTGTGTTTCAAGCACTGTTGATATGGTGTAGTTCGGTGATTTGACTAAATATGGCAAATTTTGTTTATAGTAGTTTCTGATGTGATTTTGTTTTGATGTATCCAATTTGTTCATGCGATCAAACAAATATATCGGTCTATTGGATCGTTGCCAAAAAGGACATAAAAATATCAAGCTATTATTTTGTTTACTGAAGCTCTTTTATGTATGTCACCAAGCCTTATTTTATAATATCCGCATAGGCGTGAAAGGCGCATTGCTTAACATTAAACCAGGGCTACTCTTGTAAGCGGGTATAGCAGCCCTATGTGATCAGACTAGTTGGGATTTGGGTAGATTTTGATTACTGCAACTTTGTATAGCGTATGATATGCGGGACTGATTAAGGCGTGGGCATTAAATGCCATATCTATTCTTCTAATGTTTTTTTTAAACGCTTTGGTGCTGGGGCTAGGAAACACACTTTTAAAGAGCTGGAAATTTTGATATTTAAATATGCATTGTATATGTAAATTTTCAAAATGAGCTTATCCATTGTGAGCCATAGCCTGACCAAGTATATAGTTTGACTATGAAAAATGACGCAGTATAAGCCTCACACAAAATTTGGTCATTTTCTTCTGTAGTTTAATGTTTGTAAAAGAATTTTGGCCAGAACATTAAAAAGATTTATGCTTGGAACTTACTCCACAGACCGAAGCCTTGAATTTTTGTGAAAGGGATGCCTGGATGTTATGATTGTGGCGAGAAAAGCAAGAACGCCAATAAATTCGGAAAAATAAAATGGAATAAAGAACAAAGAAAGGTATGACGGCATAACAATAAACAGAAACAAAGAAAAGAGAAAACAATTTCCAAATGCACCCTCTAAGTATCTAAAGGTCCTTGATTTAAGGCCACAACATATCTTTGCAAAAGAAAATCAATTGTCGAAACCAGTTGTTAGTGGAATACAACATAGTGACTCTTGAGAGGTTTTCTAGGGAATAAAGCGATGATTTTTGTGACATGTGTTTGAAGAGTTGTTGGATCTTCCAAAAGGGACATGGCAACATTGAGCACATTGGGTTGAAAATATATCCCTAATGGCCAGTCTCGAAACTAAATCCAGTAGAGCACATGGTGAGCAAGCAATGCCAATGTCATCTAGTTCATGGTACGTTTAAGTGAATGCCTTCTCTACCAGTACTGCACAATTTCTTGGTTAACTGACTTGCACATCCTGAGCAATGGTATTTATAAAAATGCCTCAGTTGAAAGCTGCATTAATACCTCACAAAATGGATGTGTAACCTTGATTGGGTGTTGTTATATCCACTAAGTATAAGCATAGATAAAGGTCTGTATATTAAAAAACTCAATACAAATTGCATATTGTGGCAAGTGAAAAAAGATAAAGCTAGATAAAAACCGGTTAATTTTCTTTGACACAGAAAGGATTATAAGAATTGCTATTATCAAAAGGAGGATCAAAGATAAATAACTGTTGATGTATGCAGGGATTTGCACACTCTTCTTTGACAGTTCAGCAAAGAATAGGAATGAATGGCAAAGTCAAGAAGCAAGTTGGCAAGGTAAGTTGTAAACACCTAGAGTAAAGCCAGCTTGGGGAATTAGATTGAGACTGATTGACTAGCAGCTCATATGACATGAGCCCTGAGTACCAAGGAACAATTCACTTGTATGCACGTATGATCAGCTAAAAGCCAATGTTAACCAGTTTCTAGTTTTGATCTTTGACGCTACCCCATACAACAATAAAGGGAATAAAGAAGCAAGGGGTAGGATATAAAGACGCTTCTAATATAAATCACAACAAATTTATTTTTACACAAACCACTATGGTCTGCTTTGGGTGGTCCATAAACTGAGATAAATACCAGGTATCAGCTTCCTTAAAATGACTCAAAACAATTGCAATCTTTAAATTTACCATTATATTCCCTCACTCCAGCATTCTTTAGCAAGCTTTGCAATATTATAGACTCCCTTTAACATTCACTTTCCAACCTGTACACATTTAACCATCCTCACGCCTTCTATATCACCATTTTAGTAATCATAGCTCTTATTCCTACTACTCCCAATTAGTCAAAATGCTCGTCAAAACCTCCACCATCGCCCTCGCCTTTGCTGCTGTTACTTCTCTTACATCTATTACCGTTGACGCTTGGTATGATGTTGCCAAGGCCTACCTAGTCTGCGAAGACTTCAGAGGTACATTCACCTTCAAGCTAGATTATTTGAACGGAGACAAAAAGAAATATGAGACAATCGCTGAATACAAGGTCGACTACCTCGTCAATAAATCAGAAAGCTACATGTGGCACATCCACGAAAACCCTGTTGCTGCAGATGACCTCACTAGCGACTGCACTTCTGTTGGTGGCCATTTCAACCCAACTGGAATTGTAAAGGGTACAAAGTGTGACCCCAATAACCCTGCCAAGACTTGCGAAATGGGTGACCTTGCTGGTGTCTATGGTAACATCACTGGTAGCAAACTCACTGGAAGCTTTAAGACTAACAGTCTCGGTCTTTATGATCCAACCAAGTTGGCTAAGGCCGGCACTTCCATTGTTGTTCATAACTCTAGCGGAAAGAAGATATGCTGTGGCACCATCAACCTTATCAAGGACGGTAAGGGCAAATGTATCCCACCAAAGAAGTACTAAGCCGCTTGTAGCGGTTTCAAATGAACCATTATGATCAAGAATCTCCCGATTATCTCCTCCTCCCGGCTTTCTTTATCTCGCGCACACACCCTGTTATTATGGCCAACTATATCATCCCCTCCCTCCTCGATGTTAGCAACAAAATATCAACCATGTTAACGACAATAACAACAGTGATGACGACGATTTGATGTACATTTATTATTGATCGTGGTGATAAAACTAGCAATAGAATTATACTATTTCAGCCTCCTTTCTTTTTTCTATTTCCACAGTGATTTAACCACTTTATCTGAGTGTCTTTTTACATGTGTGTAACTATCTAAATATAAATATTGTATCCACAGTACTTAAAGGGAGTGACCTCTTCAATTGTGACTTATTTTTCCATCAGCCATCATTTGTTTTATAACACAAAATATCCTAATAGGTGCAATTATATTAAATGTAGAAATATCTTGGCACAAAGACATTGATATGGTTACTAATATTTGGATCATAATTTTTGAAGGGTGCCTTTTGATAGCCAACGATTATAGGAGCAATCACGGTTGGCTATCAAATAGTCACACTTCAAAAACAACTACCCATATTAAAGACGAATCATTGGTAAGAAAACTATTGATCGGAATATAGGTTTAGATGTGTGTGTTAAATAGCATTTATATGTATTTAAAGTCCCAATCCATCAACTAAATGTGAATTTCCCATAAAATAATGGGGTTGATAATATAGGAATTTTGCTATTTTGAACACATACGAGATTTTTAACTACTATTTGACAATGCTTAGAAGATACAGTTGCTACATAGCTTCACTCATGTGTATTGGATTTTTATAGCGTAAAGCCTTTAAACAAATGTTAATTTTACTATCTACATATAGAATCATGCAAGAATAAAGTGGCGTTGGTGATTCACTCCAAAGTCATTGTTGATGAAGTATGGTTTTTAAATCTATACTATTGCTAATCATTCCGATAACCATCACCAATAAAGGCGGCCATTAGCAAGCACTTGAACTCTGATGAAACCAGAATCCATGGCAATGCTGGCACACAGTGGCTTAGAAAAAAAGGGGGGGTATTAAGAAAGAAGGCCTTTCAAATGCCATTACTGCCAAAACATTCAAGTATAATGTACATAATGTGTATGTATGTTATTATTAACACAGCTGACTGAGAGATGACTCCAGTCAAAACAGCCATTAAGGCCTTTATAGAGGCAGTAGTATTAGAATAGGAAGGCAAATGGGATTACGACTTTGTCTCTTTCACTTGACCATATTAAGTGATGTAGAGCAGCAGATATATCAACTATAGATATTGTCTCCCCACTTTTGTGATATGTGCTGCATTGTTGTTGGTGGTAGAGAGCGCAATGGTGGCTGGATAATGTTTTTACTACATGACTTCTGCCATATCCTTTCCGCTTACTGTTGGATGGAAAGTCCATGTTTAGTGCCTTTAGCCCAATGTTGATACGATGGTAAACTTTCATCCCGTTTTTCTTTTGTTTTGCTCTTTTTCTATTTTTATTTTACACCTAATATAACTTATCTCGGTAAACTTTTGACTATCTGGTATTAACTTCTTGCATAAAGTCTTGGTCTATACCTTGGCTTTCACTAGTTTTTATACCTCTTATATGGGCATTGCTCAATCTATTTGACAAAAAGCCTACCTTGTCGATCATCATCTATTGATTACCAAACGTGCCAACAAGGTTCAAGCACTTTTGATATAACATCAACTGCTAAGAATAACATAACAATTAAAATCCGCATAAATATACATATATACTCGCACTATAACAGATATAATATTATCCCAAGATAAAATAAAATGATGCAAAACTCACCGCAAAACGACTTATTCTATGTGACCTTTTTCACCAAAATCGATGGCTGGTCGAATGCGATTAAAATACTAAGCTATATAACGTTGCCTGTAGCTACACTTACGATAATAGTTGGAATATCTCGCATAAAACATCCAGAGTTTATAACCAGGCCATCGTTTCGTCTATTGATATCAACAGCCGTGTCTGACCTAATGTTTTCCATCATCTCCTTGCTTATAAACAATGAACAGTTTATCGGCAAATTGGGAGAGACCAGCCTAAGAGCACTGCTATTCTTCTATATATTATCAATGAGCACATTCATATTTGCCATGACTGCCATTGCTTTGCACCTACACTTGACAGTTGTGTTCAGAAAACAAAGGTGGGCTCGCAGACTATGTCCATGGTACGAACTGGGTGTTTGGGTCATTGGGATTATCCTTGCCCATCCTGCGTTCTATGCCTTCAAGGTAGTTATCAGAAAGAACAAGGTTGAGGACTTTATGGTCCTGGATGAATCAGACGAAGATTTCTTGATGAAGAGTGGCGCAATATATTCCTTTCAGGCCGTCGGTCTATTATATTGCTTTGCAGTCATAGTCATTGTTTGGTTTACTTTATATCCAATATTCAAACCAAGCGCTGCTGGTCGCCATCGAGGAAGACAAGGCACATCTTCAAACGCTGCGGTAAGATCACGGAAGCTGGTTATCCCAGAGGGAGACACATTGAACAGCTACAAGACAGAGACTTTGTTGTCTCCGGATGATTTAAGAGTTGATCAGTCATTTTCTCAAAGGACCACGAATTATGCCACTGATGGTAATAACAGCCGAGACTACTACAACCAAAGCGGTGGTGATAGTGGTGGTGACAATAGCAGGTGGCAGATACATAGGGAGAATATAAGCGCGGATCTAAACTCAGATGGAGGCGCGTCTTCTACTATTAATGTTTATTCAAAAGAGGATGATTCAACAAGAAACAACCGTAGAGGCATGCATTCCTCTCCCAATAGAAGTAACACCGACTGGAATAATGTTGGTTTAGAAAGCAGAAGCAGAAATCATACGGTTCAAGGATACCAAGAAACCACCAACAACCATTACAGTCAGAGAAGAAGTTTTGATATGTCGAACTCTAGACCAAATCTAGCAAACGGGGATTGTGAGGAGAGAGAACAGGAATCGGAGGCAGACAAGAAAATCAAGTTTGCAATTCTTCGAATAGCATTTTGCCCAATAATACCGATTCTTACATGCTGGGTTCTTCCTGCCGCCATTGTTGCACCTAGCAGGTTTACTTCATACAGCGACATTGGTGGGACTCTAATGTGCTGCCAATCCATTCTATGTCATGTTGCACTTTTAATCAACCCGATGCTGGATTCATTCTGGGCTGGCCTGGTAAAGCTAAAAAAACAAAGGCTATCTAAAACGAGCAACATTCCTCCTGAAAATCCACCACCACTAGATACAAATTAGTGGTATACAAACAATAGGCTGTACCAATATTTTATTCACTTTTTTCATACCTCCTTACACATCAACACATTTGTTTTATTCTATTTTCAGCTATTCTTGCTCTCTCTTCAAATTGGCTCTTTTTATATATCCATCAACTTTATATAATTTTATACCACCATCGCTTTCACCTTTAAATACAGTAATGCACATCACGAAATCCTCTTTGCACACTTCAGGTAAAGTCTTTCGGCAAAGTAGTCTTTTAAATTGCATTTAGTTATCTGATAAATTTGCTCAACATCACATAATATGTGTTTATTTTTGAATGGTTATTTATTTTTACTAATATGCCAATTTCATCTCGCATACTGGCCAAGCTTATATTATCATTGATAATATTAATTTAGTCCTTCAAAAATAACTACCCATATACCTAAATCCACCATTATCTTGCTATTGTCAACTTTCTACTGTAAATTTGCATTAACAAGAAGCTGCTGAAGAAGACTGTTTCTAACATGTAATCTGTGAATGACACAAAATGACTATACAGAAACAATGTAGTAGATAAGATTGTGTAACATTATTACTGAACAGTATAATCAGTTTGTTGGTATACTCAATAGTACAATAATTGGATGTTGAAGCGACATTGTGAAGAAAGACTAAGATGAAGAGTGAGTCAGCACTTTACGTGTACGCTATATGGCTGAAAACCACAAAAAGTTATACAAAAATGGACCCAAAAATAAAGCTGAAAAGTATTTACAGCACACCTACTCTGACTAAAATAACTCTAACTCTGAGTTATAATCTGTTGGGATAGTGTTTAATAACAAAATGTAATTTCGGCCAGGGCCACACATGGTCATTTTACGGCTGATTACTAGCAAAGCTTGATCCTATAAATAAATTATCGCTCTATACCAAATCCACACCATTGTGATCACAGGAATAGTATATCAAATTTGACTCTATCACCTTATGTTTACATTTATAAATCTTTAAGCTATTAATGATAGCTCTCATTTAGTTTATAGAATAAGGTTTCGAATTCCTTATAATATTTTCATTGTTATATTCGGTGATGGGTAAGGGATACTATTATGTGTAACATGTTGTCAATTACAATTGATCTGCAATCAACACAATTGTTTAAAAATAGTAAATTGTGGTGGTCTCGCTTTCTAATACCAGTATGAACCGGGATTATTCTGGTTTATCACAAGCAAATGGGCTGGAAATCCAATGCCCCATATCGTGGTGGATTCCTATGACCACGTATACTTACCTTATAAAACGTGCTCTAGGTACATAGTCCCCCACTTTCAATCCTTGTGACCATACTTGCACATTAGTGTAGTCATGTTTGTCATTGGATGCAAACAACTCGACCATATACAAAGAATCTAAAGGCTAAAAATAGGCAAACTTTCGGCTCTGCTAGGCAGATGTGAACTCGTTTTGTTTTCCCATAAATATATTAATCTATATTCATTATTTGCTATCAGATATCGATCTTTTATAAAGCAAGTAGGCACCAAAGAAAAATGATATGCTGTTTTTGTAATATATATATGGACCATTAAAGCCACTCCTTCCAGTAGCATGCATTTGATGAATAACACTTAGTCTTTAGATACTGTACATCATATTAGCTAGTTGATGAGGTATAGGATTTATATGGTACTGTGTTTATTATATACTCGCTGATAGCTACAGCTTTAGTAGCAACGATCCTGGAACTAGTGAATTAGACAAAGTACAAGTCTGATATATAGGAAGGAGATCTCTCACTGCCAATCATGACTAATTGCCAAAATAAGATTTACTTGTATAACTCATTTATGAACACAATAAGGTTTAGTGATATTCCTATGTCATACTTTGCCATAAAACCACCTCTAAATCATGATGTATGTGTGCAAAGAACTTAATCGCACAACTTTTAAACATATGTTTCTAATAATAAATCCATAAAATAAAAGTGAATAGGAAATGCGTTGAGGATGGATAAACATGGCTAGTTTACCAATCTTCTATAATTGACCACTCTTATTGTACAAAAAGGGTTGAAAAGCAAAAGAGGCGATGGTCATGCAGAGAAGGGAGGGATAATAGCAATGACGTGCCTGTGCTCCAAATTAAGTAAACATGCACACAAAAATAATAATATGGTTTTGGACTATCTATGATATATTAGCGCCTGTATAGGAAATTGGCTGTATGGCAATTTGGTGTTTAACTATGACCTCTTTCCCTTCCTCTAGAACACGCACATGCGTCTGCTGTGATAATGATCGAAAACTTGAGCTTGGTTGTTGTTTTGAAGTATTGAATTTCTTGCTCAATCAACCACAAAAATGTAAAAATAGAATGTACTTTGGTCGATGCCAACTGTACTAAATGATTGAGTAGCGATATTCGTGCATGCGAGTATTTGTATCAGTGTTAGTAGTATGTAATCCATAATGGCTCAAAGACTGTGGTTTCGTTATTTGTACTTGATAAGTGGTCAATAATAGCGCTTTTACTGAGAAAGGCTCGGCTAGCCAGTGAGCAAAATGTTGCAGCTCAACATTAATAATAATATTTCCCTGCACTCCTTTGTGCCCTTGTTTTTCAAACAGGTGTGTGGATATGTCTGTGGGGTTGAGAAAACGGGTACTGCAGCGTAGTGGAAGATCCTTGCATTTAAATGTCCACCAATTTAGGTAGCACCAAACGAAGCTTGTAGGGATTTCCACCTTTAATGCTTCGCTTAGCGTCAAGAAGAAAGAATAAGACCTGCCAGCCAGCCATGTTTCATGTTTGAGCCTTTGTCATAGGCACTTGGTTTGACTAGCGAGATTCATGCCGTTGTTTGCTTCTATCGGATTTGAGAGTTTATATAAAGCATCCAAAGACCTAAAGACTTTCTCTAAAAAAAGAAAATAACATCTTCCTTAATATCACACTAGCATTTTCAGCCTATAATACCTGTGTCTCCTTAGCACCCTTTACTTACATCAGGTCCTTTTTAAGTGCCAGACCCTTTCCCCAAAATCTGTACACATTCAGCCCGAGTCTTTTCCAGTTATTTAAATTCAAATCCCCACCAACGGCCCTTTGTAGACCCACTGTTTCTTTCTATATAATATCTGTGGCGGTAGTAGTAGTGGTGGTGTTTGTTTGTATTACGTTTCATATACATTTTACTCTCTTTTTATCTTGCCTCTTCCACCAATATTCCTACTACATCAGCTACCACATCTATCACCTATAAATCCGTCTTTATATACGCCACTTGTTATTCATTTGATTTCACAAGACAACACAATATAGCCATGGACCTGATGCCACAGCTACCCCCAGATATGGTTCTAAACCCAAGAACGACATCCGGGATATACCGCGGAATGGTCTTCCTAGTCACATATAGTAAAAAATACCCATGGATGGCCCCTATCTATAACCTCAATATCGTCTGCATAGTTCTCTCATCCATCACAATACTCATTGTTTTGTGCTGTATTCGCCACAGAGACTTCACTGAAAGGCCGTCATTCCGACTATCAGCATCCATAGCCCTTGGAGACATATTGTACGCACTAGGCCACGTTTTTCTCTATAATCAAAAGTACACGAGCAAAACACCCAAGCTTAAGCTTCGGGCGATGTTTTGGCTATGGTTTTTAGGTATGGCCGTCATGGTTTTTGCGACCTGCTGTATTGCGACTCATCTCTACTTTACCGCTATACTTAACAGGTCCAAGCTAGCCCGCAAGCTTAGTCGGTGGTACGAACTTGTTGCCTGGGCTTTAGCTATTATCATTACTCAGCCTATGTTTTACATATACAAAGATATCTTTGAAATCAGCGAAATCCAATCTCTAGTTATTGTCGATGGAAGCAAGAAGGACATCCGGACCAAGGCCTGGCTTATCTACGTGTGGATGGCTTTGGGCATCCTCTGGTGTTTGGCCGTTTGCACTATGGTTGTGTTCAAGCTTCTTCCTATATGGCGACGAACTGCTGCTGAGATATCCTTTAATCGCCCTGAAGGCAGCGACAGCCATCCTACCGAAAACTATGCCGGAACATCTTACTATCCCATCCAGCAAAGCAACACCGTTCTTAGCGCAGCTCAAAGTGGTGCAGCTGGCTTTAATTCCGACGGCACTCCAAAGACACAGCTAGGAATGAGTCCCGAAAATGTAGCCATGAGTATTGGAAAAAGAAGCGATGCCTGCCTTCCAGCAAACTTTGGAAATGGTGTTATCCAGGCATCGTATCTCTTCAACCCAACTTGCACATTTAGCAAAAAGCCTGCCTACATTGCCCGTCGCAGAAGAGAGATTCGGTTCATGGTTATGCGGCTCTTTTTATATCCACTTATACCCATCATTACCACGCCATGGATTATTGCTTACCACACTGCGGTCGATGCCCCGATTGAGCTTGGGCACCTGTGTCTTTTGATGCCATCTCTGCAAGGTATATTCAACTTTGTCATCTTTCTAATTAACCCTACCATGGATAACTTTTGGAGACAGCTCCGATCCAATCTCAAGGAATGGTGGGCATCCAGAGGCGGTAGAGGTAGCAATAATGTTGTTTGTGAGAAAAACAATGCCACGACAGTCAATAATGGACAACAACCACATGGCTTTCCTCCAAGCCATGCTGTTAATACTATTGATGGGGTTCTTAGTACTAGCTTTAATGGTACTTTGGCTGGAACTAACCATGGTGCGACTGTCATCAAAAACATAAACCACCTTAATGGTCATTTGGCCATAGATTCGATATCATACCTGTCTAGTAGCCATTCCAACAGAAGTTCCGAAAGCATTCCCAATGACTTTTCTCAAACCAGTGCCACTCCAATTGCCAATAACAACCGCCATCATCATCACCACCTTAGCAACAGCTCGACCATTATTCCCGCACACAATAACAGTTATTACTATGGCAACAGCATTTCCAATACCCTTGGTATTCCAGCCAACAGGGGCACAATGACCTCTCCACCACATTCACCAAACATTCAACATCAGCAGCAGCAGCAGCATTTCGGCCAAAGCCATAGAGCAGCATCTGGCAATCGTACAAATGACATAAACGTCAATGGCAGCAGTGGCTTCTCTATCCATAGCAACCATTCGGATGAAGGGCCGGCTTACAAGTATGATGAAGAAGTCTACAAGCGTCTTTATTCAGGCACCATTATTTTATAATCTCATTAATACACATACATAATGACACCATCCCAAAACACACATCCCAGCATTCTCTTTATCTCATCACCTTTTCCATCTCTCCTATCCTTCTCTAGTTACATCTGCTTTTCATCTTCACCTAATTGTTTCTTAATTTGTGCGCTTGTTTAACTTAATGTAATATATTGCAAAGTCCACATATTTGCCTTGACATTGAAACCCATTAACCACTCTTTGCATACACTCATTAAGGATATCCAAAACGGAGATTCCACCATGGCATGGTGAATACAGCCCTACAATCCACATTACTAATGCAATACTTGTCAGCAGACATAAACGGAATATGCAAAATTCCTCTTGCCCTTTGCGAGCGTTTATACATTTGAACCTCAAAGCTCTTTGGCAAAAAGCCCCATGAATTATTGTCACCACTACAACTTTATTTGCACACCATTTTGAATCGGGATTTCAATACAACAAAATAAACAACTTTATACCAGCCAAGAACCGGTATAGTTTCAGCCTTCCTTTTCTCAGCACATTTTTCTTTCCTTTATCATACAAAAATAATTATTGGATTCTCCTTTGCTGCGTGTGTATGTGCAATTGGTTTCCCATACTCCCCATCGACCGCCCAATATTTACATGCAGCTCGGCGTACAGATATGCCAAAATGACTATTCTTCTTCGCCGCCATATTTACTGGTACCGTTTATCCAATTGCAACAACAAGTTTTGCAACAGCATTTGATACGTAGCGGGATTCACATTAACATCAACAAATTGCCTATTCAAATCACTAATGCATGCAATGCATAACATACCTTTGCATACATGGACGGGAACTGGAGCTGGTTCATTGAATTCTTGACGGCGGCGGATATATGTATGCTTGCTTGGGCTAAATATATACTTAACTCTTTGTAGATCTGAATGTAAGCAGGTGTGTCTTAGATATAATGCAATACGATATACAACACTGGTATACACTTTGATTTTGCACCCAAGTATATGTATTAAGCCAATGTCAACTCCAAGAATCTATACTAATTATAATACAGACAAGGGCAATTCAAAGATTTCACATGTATTTTCCTCAACCAAAATCAAAGAGGCATGACCCATGAATGTGCTGCTGCTGCTCTTGTTGATGACATTCCAATATCCGTAAAGAGTTTGCCAAGACGATCTACTTTCTAGTCTAAAGAACAAAGCAAAATAAAAATATCTATGGTCTTTGAACAACAATATTACCTTCTCTTTGTATATTCAATCTCAAGCCGGAACTTAGAAAACAAAGGATCTGCCCGTGACCCTATAGATGCGTAATGCCTGACATTCAAGGTCCCTTTTTATTATAAACAATAACAATCTTTTAAGTTAAAGTTCACACACACACATATATATATGTGTGTGTACATATATTCGGAAACCAATTATGTTTTACAAAGTCGAGAGATAATTTAGGCTCCCTTGTTATTTAGATTATTTTTGCAAAGCTTGATTATTGTTCAAATATCGGGTCTAGAAGCTTTAATTACAGAGAAAAACAGGTTTAATGTAGAAAAAGAATATTCTGATGTCTAAAGGTAATAAATATTGTGCAGACAATTTTAGATGTATACTCTTTCTTCAAGCATGTTAAAGTATAAGAAAACGAAAGGAAATGCCTTTAATTGGACTTTTAATTCCCAGATCTTGACTCCAGAATAGTCATTTAGCTTAATTGGCGAATTGAATGTTTGTTGAAATAAATTTAAACCAATGCTGGCGCAAACTACGTAAAATTATGCTTACTAATATTAATTGACGTACAGGTGCTGGGGAAAGAAGCAAGAAGTGCTCAACGTGGGGGGGGGGGGAGGGGGCAAACAGCAGCCTTGAGATTAAGAATCTCATGCTCTACTGATTGAGCTAGTCGAAACAGTAGCTTGAGGTATGGTATGGGTAGTCCTTTTCTCTAGCATCACCAATGATCAAAAGAACATTTATATTTTATATAATGATGAACCACACTTTGGGGCTCAATTCTACCTTTATGTCATAAACTGCTCTCACTGGGAGCTTGGGAAGCCAAAAAAGCTGTTGAATTTCCCACCAATAGAAATAGCTTCCCAATATTCTTTTGCCTAAGCATATTTAATAATAATATCAGAATTAGAGGCACATGGATTGATGGTCGCAAAACAGTAAACCGTAAAAAAGCAACAAAGTATATAAAACAGTGCTAAAAACAAGAAACTGAAATGGTAAAGGCCACAACAGCACAATTTTTCCTTTCAACTGCTATTCCACGCTGCCTTTAAAATAGTCCATTATTCAGTATAATGTGTGGTCATTAGTAAAATCAAAGCTCACTGCATTACGAGTTTTATGGCTACTAACAACAATAATTCGAATTAATATAGATTATATACACTGGCATGATGACATCATGGTTAATTTGTATAGCTGATCCAAGTTTAAACAGTCTTGAATAATGCTGTTAGAAAAGTGATACAGTCTGATTATCATTTTATAAGTGGGAAAAACCATAGCAAATAAAGTTAAAGAAAGTTCATAAATCGTAAAGGGATCAGAGCCACAATCACAAATAGATAACAATGTCAGGGCATAAGTAAAAAACATTTTTATTAAAGGCGATAAGAATTATAGTTAAAACTGCTCATGACATATCACATATTTATATCAAATCATCGTTCGCCGTGGCAATCCTTTGGAGGCAAGGTATTCGTCTGAGTAACTGATATCCAGGTTATAAAGACCGCCGCTCCCGTTTTGTGTATGTAGATTATTATACGATTCGCCTATTGTACGGCGACCACGTGTAGTAGGAGCAGCAACATTGGAAGCACCGACTTTGGCATCATTGTTAGTGAGCGAATTCTCACTGCTGGTAGAATATACTTTATATGGCGTGGGAAGCTTGGTTGTATCAGTATTAGACTCGATTGCCAAAGGAGAAAGAGGCCAGCTGCGAATATTCTCTCTTCCGGCAGGATCGGGACAGCCAAAGATGCTTCCAAGTCGGGTAAATGTGCCGGGAGTATTGCGATAATCATTGTATCTCCTTCGCAGACCAAGCCATGCCTTTCGCCAAAACTCATCCATTGTGGGATTAATCAAGAATACAAGGAAGTTAAAAATAGCCTGCATGGATGGCATGAGCAAGCAGACATAGCCGAGAGTGATTGATGAATCGACTAGTGTGTGATAAACTGGTTGCCAGATTGTTGTTATCAATGGGATTAACGGATATATAAAGATGCGGAGAACCATCAGCTCAATCTCTCTCTTCCTTTTATGTAGATAGGCTTGAGACTTAATTCTAGGATTCGTAGTCAAAAGCAATGCAGATGTAAGCGGTGGTCCGCCGCCCCCTGCACCCAGACTGCTATTTGGATCGCGGGGTGGCGGCATATCTCGTCCTCCAAAGGAAAACGATTCAGACAATGAATTTGGAAGATAGCGGCGATCATTGTTTGACAAGCTATTTTCCCTGATATTATGATTGCTGGCATTATTAAGCATGTGTGAAATATTCCCGGCGCCTCTTGAAATCGCCATTGATGATAATAAGGGTGGTTTAACCCCATTGTTCTGTCGTGAAGAAGAATTGTAATTTTGAAATTTTTCTCTTCCAGAAGCCAATGCAGCCGCTGCGGCCGCTGCTTGTTGGCGACGCTCATATACAGTATGGCCTGTTTGGGATGCTACTGATCGGCCCATCATCTCCCTGCCGGTATTGCTCCCATGGCTGCTGTTATCGTGTCCCTCGGGTCTTCTTAGCTCTGCTGTGCTTCGTCTCCATATTGGAAACAACCTCTCGACTACCAGGATGCAAACAATCAAGCAGTAGACCAGCGCAATGGCCATCCAGATGTAGATGAACCATGCCTTTGCTCGGATGCTTTTCTTTGAAGTTTCAATCAGCACAACCGTCCTGAATGTGGGAACCTGCAAGAGCTTAACATAAATATAAAACAATGGCTGTGATACAGCAAAAGAAACAGTCCAGGCAAACACCTCATACCACGAGCTGAGCCTGATTGCCAGCAGGGGCTTATTCAAAACAGCAGTCAAGTGGAGATGTAGGGTAATGCAGGTGGTCGAAAAGACCATCAGGCCAAGACCAAAAAACCAGAGCCAGAACATGGCTCGCAGCTTGCTTTCTTCCATGTTGGGCTCGTCGACACTGGTGTTGTATAGCAGGATATGGCCCAGCGAGTAGCATATGTCACCAAAGGCAATTGACGCCGACAGCCGGAAGGATGGCCGATCGACAAAGTCACGGTGCCGGATACAGCAAACGACGATCAGTATGGTTATGGATGAAAGGATGATGCTGGCGATGTTGAATGCATGGAGGGTTTCAACCCACTGGAACTGCTTTGTGTAAATGGCTAGATACACATATTTACCAAGATTTCCGCTAGGCTGAAGAATACCATCCTTTACGTCAGGCAGCAGCATAGTGTCTGTCTATCTACTGTGTGTTGGCTTCTCCTCGCACCTATGCACCGTATGTACAAAGGCACGTAAAAGTCTTTCGGTGGTTTGCGAGAGTCTGCAAACCTCTTGGATAGCGGGAACTGTGGCCCACTCTCAATTATCACCAGTTGGAAATCTCTGCGAATCAAGATCTTCTGGTACTGCTTGTGTCGTTTGCTATTACTGCTGCTACTAGGCGAAAACCCGATATAAATACACAAACACCAGTCAAAGTTCGATGGCGGTACAGGAGAATATATATAAATAGATGTCCGTTGTAGAGGGGCGGTTAAAAGACACACACACACACACACACAAACACAGAAATATAAATTAATATAGTAAAGACAAGACAGGAAAGAAAAAGGACAAGTATATGAAATAGAGAGATATTATGAAGGATGGGAACAAGGGCGAGAATAGCCAAGCGTGAGAGGAAGATATAATAAAAGCCATATCAACATACCTATTTGTTTGCCCGGCTGCTATTGAAATTGACTATTGATGATGATGATTATGATGGCAACGAGAATAGCGTCAAGAAAGGCGTGGTTATTGTGCTGAAACCAAGCGGCAGGGTTTGTTCACGTAAATATAACAGGACACGAGACAATAGCTGAGGCTGCTGCTGTCCGTAATATCTGAGTCAGTACAGAGAATGGCTATAGTGGTCGTCGTCGTCGTCGTATCGTATTTGCCTCTGTGCCAATGCTGGCTGCAGTGTGTATGTGTGCGAAACTATTATATTGCTGAGATGAGAGGCTAAAACCGAACCAATTGTCCTGTGGCAACAAGAATGTCCTTTTTCGAATGGGTTTGGGATAATCAAATCCTCGTGCGAATAGGACACAGGAAAGTCGTTGGAGAAAATAAGTATAAGTGTGAAATGGGCGAATGTGTGGCGGAGCAAGACTTAAGTGAGATAATTGTCCGCCAATGTAAATACGATATTAATATGGAAGCCAAATGAAAACGGGAAAGGCAGTAGGAGAGAGCCAGGCGGCGAGAGATGTGCTTGAATTAGGAATTGACAGTGGCAATGAGAGCATGTATTTGTTTTTGGTTGTTGCGAATCCAGCACCCACACACTACCAGCTAGTTTTGGCGAAACTCGGAAACTATGATTTGTAATAGATGGTCGATATGAAAGGCGTATGGCAGTAACAGACAGCTCTAAAGTGGGAGAGAAGTACAAGGACTTGGTTGCAAATGGAACTAGTGATTGCTTTTATACTCTCTAATGCTGAAATGCACATGCTGGCAAATGCTGAGTTGCTGCACTAGCAACAATACCAACAGGACTTTAAAACATCCCCCTAGCCAAAGCGCTTCGTGCTGCACCTCTCTTGCTTGGGCATTCCACTGCCTGGTGTCTACATGCCCATCTCCCTGTAGTAGCGCGAATACTACCACCACTGCACATTATGAATCGGTGTCTCAAATTTTCTTCCATCAAGTTACCACACATGGTATGGTTTACACTCTGATGTCAATATTACCATGCATTTGAGCAAAGAAACGTGCGCTCCCAGTGACTGCTGTGCTCATGGTGCTGTGTAACGCCTTGTGTGCTCAAACTGGCAATTGGATCACCTGAAGAAAAAACTGGTATTTTACCTCTCAATATCCAGCGAATGTCTAGTCCACAGCCTTTCTCGCTGCTTTTCTACCTCCCACTCATGCACATCTGGGAAGTCCACCACCAAGAGGGAACAGGCAGACACCCCCATGCTTTCCCTGCGAATCAGCCCACAGCCCATAGGTTTTAGCTGGAGTCTCAGTGATGATTGGCCAGCATCCAAGGGGGCATCCTAGTACCCTTTTAAAGGAGACTCTTTCATATACAAGTTTTGAGGCTTGTTGGGTCAATCCTGCAAGCCATCGTCGCTGTCTGCCATTATTTCAAATTAACAAGCCTCTTGGCAGCACTCTTGCATCTTCTTTTTCTATATATTATAAATATACCGCCATTACTGCATGGTGTGGTTCTTTCGGCCTACATATCTATCTGGCCATCAGAGAAATCTATACACATAGTTTGCAGAATCTCCTTTAAAGGTGTACTAGAAGAATACCCTGGATAGCAGCCAATGATGCTTCAGGCTCCAGCCAAAGCGTATGAGATATGTGCCGACTTGTGGGGGAGTGTATGAGGGTACCAGTCTGTTTCCATTTGGTGGAGAACTTGCCAGTTGTAAAAATGCCTCTCTAGATAACAAAGCAAATGTTATAATGCACATTCCCCAGCGTTTACAAGGTCAAACTGAAAACAAACTACAGGTTAATTTGGTTAATTATTACATGTCGCAAATTGCCAGGCATTTTGGATTGTTCGTTTCAAAAGGCAAGCCGGATTTTCGATATGTGCATTTGATTTATCTAATTTAGCGGCTTGTCACTGACCAAAGGGATTCCTCCCCAACGATCTTGTTGCAGCTTCTCTGGGGCTCCGTTGTTGAATCCGCAATTAATTTAGCAGCCCTTTCTTTGCTTTAAGATGCAACAATGTCAGATATCGGAGCTTTAAGCACAAAGGGCCATGTCTTGTGCTCATTTTTTTGGTTCGCAAGGAAATACAATTAAGCGTGCGGTTGTGTCCATTGAGACTTGCTGGACAATTCAGATGTGCATAAAGATGCTTGTTTTGCGTCACAACGTCTTGGTATGGCAAACCATAGGCTCCAACGCGCCAAGATAAAGTTCAGTCGTGCGCATAACAATCACCACAGCCCTGAATGCTACTTTTCATCGCATTAGATTGAACCTTGCAGGAACAATGTGTAAGCACAACTAACATTAGCCGTGGTTAAGCATTTCGTTACTCCTAAGGAAGTAACTATATGCCACATACACTAAAGGGTAGCACAGATAACACTAGCCGAAAGCTGTTAATAAGGCTGTAGTCCATAACCGACTTCTTAAAATGCAGGACAGAGGCCACCCAACACTTGTATTTGATATCAAGTAATGCCATCTGCCAGTTAAAGTGCTGCTGGTCCAATGTGTGGCATCCCATTCACCATCAATGCTGCTTATTCCTAATACATCCAGACACAATTGCGCCATATGCTTTCGATATTTTATATCTTCCTAAGACTAGATTTCAAACTATATATGGGAATATTTCACTAGTGATCGAATCCATGGTGGGCTGAAATAGGCCCCCATCAGATTTTGGCCTAATCATAAGCCATTCCATATGCAACTCTTAGGGAACCATTTTGCCTAAGGCCTTGTCAACTTTGACCATATATCTTGGCATATTGGCTAATTGGAGTTTAATGCACAATGGCCCCTTAGTTTAAATTTGGTTGTATCGTACGTATTATTAAGTCCACGAACATTCCTTGACTCAAAACCTGAAGCAACACGATGCACTGCATGTCGCCTCTGTATACCTATGCATTTGCATTGCACGATTAGCGCGGGCCTTTGTTATACCCCAGATATACAACGAATGGCTGTACTTCATGCTTCAGAAGTACCATAATTTGTCTAGTCTTTTTTGAATCTATACCATTATGGTTACCAGATACGAGATACCAGATGCAATGCGTAGTGTTGTATCTGCATAGTGTTGAAACGTTGGATGCAATTCGGATTTCAATATTGCAATGCAGTTATAAGTGATACATTTTCATAGTTTGAATGACACCGCTAAAGCTTTAAATAAAAATTATTCAAAATGAACCCATAGTATCTTTGTTACTAGTGTGGCAATGTTCATATAAAATAGCCTGATTAATTCCAAAATATCATTAAAAGTACCTGATTAAATAATAACCAATTGAAAGCACACTGAATATTAGTATAATATTTGGACATAGTGACAATATGGGTAATAATCTTTGAAGGGTAAATTTTGATGACCAAAGATTATAGGGGAAATCACAGCCAAATGGATGTCCAGTTTTACTAGTAAACTTTCACCCTTCAAAAATAATCGCCCATATGACTAGAGTTTGCAACTTTTTAGACAAAATGGGTCCTCAGGAATCGCTTATGAAATACCTTAGGATTGGGACAAATCTGAGGAACCAATTCTGTCTACCATACAATGATAATAATATCGAATTCTATGTGTGACAGGTTCAAAATTCCATAGTATTAATCCAATGGAAATGCTTTTGCAATGTTTACACTATACTATTGCCATTGTTTTGTATTTTATGGCGTTTAACACTGTACCAAACAAAGCTTGGCTGAGTAAAAGAGATATGATGAATTGCATTTGGATACTCTTTTTATCAGGAACTCATACGCTAGCAATTATTTAATCAAAAGTATAGGGATGCAAAGAGTGTTTACATAATTCCAAATATTAACATCATTACATATTACGCCATCTCAGTTAGAAAATTAGTGGCGCCTGTTCCTAAAGCAAGTCCGGCTTTCTGTGCTGATGTCAGTATAAAGAAGAAAAGGCAGTGGATTGATTACTCAATTGGTTTGTTATTGGTTTAGGCGAACTTTTGTCAAAAATACAATGATTTGTAGACCGACTATCAGAAATACTTTATATATGACAGGATACCCTCATACATCTCTTGCAAAATCAAATCATAGCCCATACATTTTAGATGGGGTCTCAGCGATGATTGGCTAGTATCCAAAGGAACACCATAGTACTATCCTTTTAGAGAAGACTATTCCATATAAAACTAACTGATATAAACCAAAAAGCGCCTGGCATTTTTGAGCAAGAACGTATTATGTGCCTAAGTCTCTGTCTTTTTGGGACTTTTTCTCGATTTATCTAAAAGTCCCATGTTAACTTTCCCTATTACACCATGAACTCAGTGAAATGCTACTATTGTCATTAAATCCAAACCACTATCTTTTCAGAAAGTGGTCACCACTTATTGACACAGTAGTTTATAATGATTATGAGGCCTGTGGTCATACCTGATTTCACGCATTAGATAAAGACGGAACCCTTGGAATCCGCTAGGACGAGATGTATAATTAAATTCTATATGATGTGACTACAGTCTGACATCTTACACTTAGATGAAATCAAAGTCTCATTGCATTGTGATCTTCCTTCAATCGTGTAAGTTCACATTTCAATAAATACCAATTCGTAAATGTGAACTTTCAGCCTTCTTTTTTATCAGAAGCAAAGCTACACTGCTGTATGTCCAGCCGCATACTATGGTTCTATTGTCACAACATCTTTGATGGTATTAATGGAGCTTCTAGAACCTCAAAATGCTTGGTCTAATTCTCTGACTTCGGTCACATTTTACAATAACAGGAAAATAGTATAGTCAGACTAATAATGTCTTTATGTGTGGTAGACCATTAATGAATCAGCAGAAATCCCAAATATGGATAGTAGGTGCATGGAGATAGTTCGGTCGAACTCACAGCATCTCCAGATCTGCACTTGGATGAGGGGATTGTGATTTGCAAGAGAGAGAGAGAGAGATACTTTATAACTCTTAGTTTCAAATGGTGAGCACGAATGCCATTTTTATAATAGGCAATTGCAAAATGGACCCCTGTATCTGCGAAACGGAAGCAAGATAGAAGGGCTTGCAGACCATTATATTCCATATGTAAGGTTCATCTTTGAGCACTGCTCCAGAGTCACTTTCACTAATTGCTGTGGCTGTAAAGGTTTCCATTGGTCCTATTTTTAGATTCAAACGATGGCTACATTATTTGAAATGTGCAGCATCCAAACAGAGTAAAATAGCCTATGTATGCTACAATCAAGACCATTCTAGCTAAATGAACTCTTTGTATTGTATTCTCCATGTAAAAATATAATTCTTATCAATCAACTTAGACCCCCTAAAATTATAGGACAATACAGACCTTACTGTTTTCTTTTGGAGATTTTGTATCTATTTCCTGGTTTCAGTTTGGCGATTAGAGTTGGAGGGTTGGAGATTCAACCCACAGTTGACAAAATGCCTCATACTTTCTCAAATTGTATATGGAAATGGAAAAGAAATGGTATAAAGTGATCGAGTAGGTTTGCTCAAAAAGTCCCTGACATCTTGTCGTCTTTTTATCGCCTGTCTCTAGATACCCAGATAAATGTTAACTACAGCCATGACTGGAAATATTCCTGTTGTTTTTATTATTTTTCTTGTTCTTGCATTCCATACAACAGCTGCACCTGGTATTTACGGAGCAATTCCTCAAGCGCCCACCCAAATTTATGATGGATCAGGTTCAGTATTATATGCGGGGCATCTCCTCCAAGCACCAGATGATGTAGGCGAAAACAGCAGTGACTATGTCAATGATATAAACCACAAAGGCATAGTAGATATAGTCGAAAAGGATGAGAGCTGTGATGAAGACGATATCCTTGAAGAAAACAGCAAACAGAAAGAGGATAGAGAGGAATATGCAATCAATCGCAACCCAGCGCGTTCAGCCTTTGTTGGAAATGGCTACTATTTTAGGTATCTACCCAACTTCCCAAATTTTAATAACTGACAAGCACCCAAACTAGCATATTTTTTGTTTCTAAAGTTTTAACTGTTGTTCAAACGTATCGATCACCCACAATCATTTTAGTTAATTCAAGTTAGTATTTGGTAAATTAGAATATAAGTGATATTGTTAGATTTTCTAATTTGTATACTATTTTTATTTTTTAAAAATTTTTGAATTGAGACCATACAAACGAGAAAATGTCGGTTCCCGTCCGATCACCGTAACCAAGCTCGTTATGGCCAGGAGAGTACTACTGTGGGGGACCAAGTGGGAACACCTGGTGTTGCAATTTGCTTTTTTATATTTCATCACCAAATCTCAGCTATTGAATGGATTTTTATATGGATCATAATTTTTGAAGGGTGAATTTTGGTGACCAGTGATTATAGGGGCAGTCACAGCCAAATGGATGTCCAGTTGTACTAGTAAACTTTCACCCTTCAAAAATTATTGCCCATATAGCGAAATTTCACTTGAGATCATATGAGAAATAAACAAAAGCGGGTTCTTAGATTTTGGTCCAACCATCAGCTATTTTGTATGCAACTCCTAGGAACTCATTTTGTCCAATGCCTTATGAATTCTGATCATGCCTACCTGCACTTATTTGATGGTCTCAACAAAACACAACAACATTAGTTACTATTTGGGTGGATAGATACTTTGATAATGTAATACTTGTCATGTGAAACACGCAGTGACTAATTGCTCATGAAAGCTTTTTTCGGATGTAGTTTTTCACAATAAGAAAGTTTGGCTGAACAAAACCTTTGTGTGAAAGCTAATAAACCTGCGTGTCGATAAAGTGCAATATATTACTATGTTATAGTGGCCATTATCAGGTTTTTTAGTGGTCACAGCATATCAACTGGTTTGTTAGCAAGAAAAACCGGATCGGCACATAAAGGCCCCCATGCTGTACCTTTGCTTTGTCTGTGGGTAACTTGCAGCAAGGCGCACGTACGCACGCGCACCATTGCAGTCGGTCTGGTCCAATTGGTAGCCAAAACAACTATTCGAATACTTTTATCATGATTATAGCTGGTTTTTTCTTGGTTTAATCCAGCAAAAGATAAAGAATTATATTTGAAATATTTTCTGACCATGGTAAAAACATATATGATTTGTCTACCTTGTCTCTGGGTAAGAAACAACACATAATGAACACGGATATATATCACTTAGCCTGATGTATATAACAGTATAAATGGTTCCTTTAGTTAAATTTTGAGCACGACTTAGCAATGATGGCAATCAAAAAGGTCTCGGCCGAAGATGAATGGATCGGATATAATTGAATTGGGGGGATAATCGGATGACCTTGAAATTGTACAAATAGTGACTGTCTAAGGAATGGCATAGCTGGTCCCCGGGATAGTGGTATTAGCGTATTGGAGAGGGTTTTGGGGTGCAACTTGTGGAGCTTGGGGAAATATTTGTTCAGTAAATGATTTGAAATATCTATTTCTTCAAAAATCTAATGCATTAGTTGTAGTGAATGTTGGACCATTATAAGGAAAGCACATGCTGATCAGTGCCAAAAAATGGCGTTTGTATATAATATATACGTCTATGTTAATGAATCGAAGACAATGGGGCTATAATCGCATTCATGGGGTGCTCCATAAAGGCCAATTTAGGCACACTCGGCCCCTGATAGCCGAAGAGTCAGTGATAAGGGATATTAACGGTCCTATCATTGTGGCATCAGGCAATCACAGACCCCCATTGGCACTGGCATTTTTCTTTTCAATGTGGCATAGTTGCCGGTATAGTCAATTAAATGGCCCGAAAAAGGCAAACTAAATAGTGAAGGGATAATTCATCACTTCTTTTGATGGGATAGTGGCATTACTATGCCATTTTCAAAAGAAATGTCTATATGACAAGGTTTCACTAGCAATCAAATATATGTTAGACAGAGATGGGCCCTTGGGCTTTGGTCCAATCCTGAGCCAATTTGTATGCAGTTCCTGAGGGCCATTTTGCCCAAAGCCTTGTAAACTTTGGTCATATAGCTAAAAGTTTCCATTTTTAGCAGGACTTGATCTCTCGGTAATTTGCTACCGCTAATACAACGTAGATCTTTGGAAAGTACCCCCCATATCTTCTGCTTCTTCCATTATCCGGGAATGTCATCGCCATAGTTGCAGTGTCTATACTGTATAGACTTTGTTTAACCGAATCACTTTCAGAGCGCTCTAGTAGACTTTGCGGTGATTATACTGGCTCAAATTGTTTCAGACTTCATAGACAAAATCCACCACGCCATCATACCAGGACTAGTCTTGTAGTAGACCTGATATCTGTTCTATTATTTCGCCCCAAGATCTGTCGCTGGTGCATTAATGGAAGGAAGAATGCACCCCAAGTCCTTGATCTGGCATGTGTTGACCAACCTTGGGGATGCGATTCAACTTAGCCTAAACAATACAGCTTGCAAAGAAAAATATTTGTTCTTCTGGCCATATGGCAAGTAGTTCTCCATCAATTGGAAACAGATTGGTACCCTCATACACACCCCGCAAGTCGGCCCATAACCCATACGCTTTGGTTGGAACCTGACGGATTATTGGCTATTATCCTGGGTATTATTGTGGTACACCTTTAAAGGAGATTCAGCCATATTATGGCAGTCTCCACTAGAGGTGTACTGGAATAATCTCGCCAATGATCCCCCAAAATGTACAATTTATGGGCCAAACTTTCAGGAATGTATGAGGGCACAGGGTCGTTCCCTTTTGATGAAGAACCTGCCATATGTACAAAATGAAGGGCTCCAGTAGTGTCAAGCACTATCATTATCCAGATTGGCTTTGGGTTTGCTTTGGTGCCACACACTGGTTCCACACTTACATGTAGATATCAAATAAAACATAACAAGTTTATTCATTAGCTGATCAGTACGCAGGGATGGCTTTATAAGGTTATGTGATGGGGGTAAATCGCCTTAGTGTATGGTTGGTCCAGATTGCCAAGATCATTGGCCACGGTTTCCCAAAGCAGTCTGTGATTGACAACGGCGCATTGAGACACACCAACAGAATTTCAACGCAGTGCCTGGAATGACTTCTGATACAAACAAAGACCACGTCCCATATCGCTGAGATGCCATCTAAAGCTGCTGCTGCTGCTGATAGTATTTAATGTTTCCAGTGGGGTTTTATGCAAATTTGCGTGGATATTCAGCTAATGAGGCTCTCCATTTGGTATGGATGAGGATAATGTAATCTTGTATCAGCTGCAGCGGCAGCGGTGTTCCTGTGCAGTCATCGCCATCATCATAGCCATCATTATCAGTGCCAGCACCAAGATAGCACAAGCTCGCTGTTTTCCCTCTGTACATGTCTTCGGGATTTTCATTAACTTGTCAGACAATGCCGACCCATCCCGTTCTGTTAAATAGTCCTCCTGTCCCTGGCGACCACGATATCTGTTGTTCAGTCACAATATTGCCTTTCGTCTTCATTTCCTCCCTTTCTTTACTTTCAACACGCCTTTTGTGGGTCTATTCATACCCTCAGTCCTTCCCTTCTTCTCTTGGTGCTTTGTGGTGCTCGCTTAATCTGGCCCATCACTGCTACTGGCTTATTGTTTGTGCGCTCGTGGTTGTGGCTACAAGAACTTTCCTTTTTTGTCCTCTTTACCGCCACTTTACAACCACCAACTCTGCAGCCTAACCGTCGCTGTTGCTTCATTATATCTGGAACCTTGCATTCTAACAACACAGACCTTGCCAGCCATCAAACAGCCATGATTAGTGGGCTAGTCCGTCGGTACTACGAACTGGAGAGCGAGTGGGCTCTACCACTCGTTCACCCAAATGCACCTCCAGGCTGGGTCGCAAAGCTCCTCTATGCCAAGATGACTGGTATGTCTACTGTTGGCTATAACATGGCCATCGCTAATCTAGTAATGGCCTCGATTATTATCATCACAGTTGCTGGATACTGCTTTGTAAAGCCAAATATCGGCATGAGACCATCTTTTCGCTTATCTGCCTCTCTTGCTGTCGCCGATTCATTATTCGCTCTATGCATGATAATATGGCATACTGACTCGATTATGGACCGCATGAAGGGAAGACACCTAAGAGCCCTGATGTTCATGTATTCATGCAGTCACAATGCTTTTGTATTCACCACATGTTGTATTGCCTTCCACCTTCACTTGACTGTTATTTATAATAAGCACCGGTTTGCAAAGAAGATTAGCAAGTTTTATGAACTCATTGCCTGGTCTCTCACCATTCTCGTTTCCCAGCTCTTCTTCTATTTCTTTGAAGATGTTGTAAGGATCAAACAATACTCTATCATCGCTGTTACTTCGAGCTCGGGAAGGAAGCTGCTGATCCAATTCTGGATGCTCTATGTTTGGAATATCATCGGCCTTGTTTACTGTTTTGTCATATGTTCCTGGGTCGCGCTTCGCCTACTGCCCATTTGGACAAGGCTGAACAGTGACCGCCTACGGATTCCAGAGGCCTCAAATGGAAAATCTTCCAGTGCTACGCCTCACCACAACCCACCATCTGGCCACTTTGTTGGATCCACCCCTCAGCAAGCCAAGGATGAGCTAAGCCCATGGAACAAAAATTCAGAGCTCTACAACACACCTCCAACTCAGCTTTCTAGCTTCCATGGTGGCGAGATAGGCGAAATGTTCAATAACCCACGCCATGTATCCAATGTCCGCTTTGACAGCTTCAAGCATAGTACATCCAAGGGTGGGCCACCCCTTACGGGAGAAAGCTACAACGACCCAGTGAAGAAGCAGCGCCGCAGGGTCATCCGTTACACCATCATCCGTCTTGTGCTTTACCCTATCATCCCTATACTTTGCAGCCCATGGATCACGATATACGTGAGCACTGATAATGTAGACTGGACATCGACAATGGGCATTGTTATGCCATCGTTACAGGGATTTTTGTGTTTCGTGGTGTTTTTGGCCAATCCCGCTCTTGATGATATCCGTGAGGCAGTGCTCAAGCGAATTCGTAAAACTTTACGCCTTCGCCGTCGCCGCTCGAACCATTCTGATCAGAGCACCAGCAATATCCGCAACATTACAAAGATGCTTGCTAATAACAAAGTTAATACAGATGGCTTTAATGACGAGGAGGAAAACCATTACTATGGAGATAAGCCAAGCACGAGTCACAGTGATAGAGCAAATGTTGCCGCCAACCCTAGTGGACTGACGTTCAGGTATCCCCCAACATCGACTAGTCAATGGGGTGACCATTATCACTCTTCATTTCAAAAGGACTCGATTGGTCAGTTTGGCGGGGTTGGTACCAATGGCAGTAGTTTTGGAGTAGTTAATAGCCGAGTTGCTCCATACCCTACACCGACTTCGTTACATCAAATACACGATGGAAGTAATACAGTATTTGCCATTCCCAATGATGATGACGGCCATGGTGATGTTCACCAGATTGCTAATAACGGGTTTAATTCTACTAATTCCAAAAACCAAAAGCATCTGAGCGATGGATTTACGTATCCTCCTTGGAATAACAACGCATCATCTGAAACTCAAAATCAACATAGTGGTCCCAACAATATCCGGATTGTGTAATATACTTTCATTGTGCTTAATTTATCTAAACGTGGTTACTTGTTTTTATAATTATTTTTATTTGGTAATTTAAAATAACTTAAAATAATACATGGTCAGATTTCATACAGCCTTGGGCAAAAATGGATCCTCAGGAGTTGCAGAGCGGAATGGCTGGTGGTTTAAGAAACATCTGAGGACCCAAATATGTCAGCCATACATTTGATCACTAGTGAAACTTCGCCATTTAGTTATTGAGTTAGTATTCCGTGGTTTTGGTAATGTGGTACGTTGCGACTAGAAAGGATGATTGACAAGTGCGATAGAGGACAGACAGAGACCGATTTGGTTTATGTTTACTAAAAGTCTTGGCTCAGGTCAATCCCTGAAAGCTGATATACCCGATCAGTGATTGGGAAATGTTAGAGATTCGTCTCAATGATCGTATTCTTTTGATTACAAACATGTTCGTGCTCTCCATGACAAGTCGTTGTTCTTGTTACATTGACCTCATCTAAAAATAGAAACCAAATAAATATGCTCATATCTGCCTTTATACCTAGAACATTCTCAAAAAGTTTTAAATTAATGAGTAGGTCAGATGGCTGGCAAAGAAATTGATATAGTTGACTGATATGGTTCAAAAATTACTAATCTTTTTCTGTCCAGAAAAAGAGAGAGAAGGGGTCCTTTGCTCAATGTCGAGCTTTAATGGGTATTTATGTTACATCGCATTTTTTCAACCAAGGCGATGATCAACTCAGTCCAAAGCACCCAAAAATAAACGAAATCTTGAGTAAGATTATATAGAATCAAACTGGAACCAGAACAAAAACGTAGAGTATAAATATGGAATGTATTGGAACAAACATAATATACAAAACAATCTACATATCCGTACGACCATTTATTTTTTTATGGACAATCACAAGAACAAAAACAGAGTCACCAAGAATAATAGACCAACACCTATGCATTCATTCATCAGAACTTCTGGGCTGGGTCCTGGTAAAACTAAAGGAGGTAAGGATTTAAATAGATGTAATGCGACAATAGTAAAAACTGAAATGTAGCTAACCAAAATGTATATATATATATGTGTGTATGATATGTATACCCTTGTATTTATTAATATAGTATCGCTTGCTCCCATTTCCCCTTCTTCAGCAGCAGTAGCAAACAACATACTGCCATTATTCAAGTCGGTTAATCGCTTTCAGAGAATAAAAGACATTGAGTACTTGGACCATGAATTTCTGGTTAGATTTGATCCTGCTATTACCACTATTGAGCAGCTAAAGCAACGTCAGCTAGAAATTAATGAAAAGCACCTTATAGCGCATGCTGACAGAATACGCAGCAGAACTGGCAGAAATGTTACTCCCGATTTTGAATCGCACAATTGGAATACAGGTGAATATAACTCCGAAGTTATCAGACACGAGATTTACGGTCTAAATAATCGTTATGAAATCAAAGATCCATTATGGCAAAAATTGATACGCCTGGATATGGTCGGTTATACTTCTGAAGAAAATTCATATATATTCAGAGTTAAATCAGGAAAAATACACCATGGTAGAGACACTTGTTCTGGTAATGTTAGTACTAAAGGCTTGAATGAGTTCAAGCATCAAACCAAAAGCATTTTCAAGCATGTTCTTCAAGCTTACTATAACAAATTGCCTGGACTTCATTGTTATAATGGCGAAAGCGAAGTTAATGGTGACTTTTCACATGTTTCAAAGGTTATGGTAGATTTGGAGGCTTCATTTTCTAACGATTCTCAACTTCATGAGTATATTAGCAAAGAGCCTGTGTTTTACTTTAGCCCCAATACAGTCAGTCCCAAGAAGGTTATCAGAATTAATTTTCTGAAAGCGAATATCTATTCAGGCCTGCTGTTTACAAAAACCATTACTGGAGACTTTGTTGCTGATCTATTCTTTATCAACAATGAATACAGAGAAGTGCATCTGAAAATGCATTTTACCGAAAATGACCTTGGACCTGGTAAAAGCTACGACTATGGTTTTTACCTCTAGAGCTCTTGCTTTTATTTATTCTTGTGTGTATTTTGTTTTGTTTTTGTATCTTCAAGTTTTTTTACTTTTATCTTAATGGTTAAATGAAAAAGGAATATGTAGAAAAAATCAAGCTATGCTTAAGAATGAATAACTGAGAAAAGCAATTTTAAAGAATGGTAAAAACAATTGAATAAAAAGTATATATGCCCTTTACTAGATGTTTGCTATAAATTATACGTTTATTGTATTTTCATATAATAGTGTCATTTCAATGTTGTGTCTGGAATCAGTATGATATGCTTGCCCTGAATTGACCAAACGCTTATAAACATATTTGAGTATATACTCAACAAATGAGGAGGGTTGTATGAGTAAGTAGTTGCGGCCAAGAAATAGCCCTGGCATATTGTTGAGAAGATTTGGTAATCATATTTTGTTGTGATAGCTATTCAGGTCCCTTAGGCATTTTTCTTTCTTTCTGAATAATAAATAGCTTGTTCGTCTCCCATTGTGTATGATAACTCCATATTTCTCTCTAGAGATTGACCAAGTGGGTTCGAAAGCAGTTACAGAATCAGATACCCTATTCAATTATAAAAGCTAGTATACTGCATCCTTATATACCATTTTTCAATTTATTCTGCAAATATATTTGAACAACATTTTCTTTATTTATCCTAAACAAGACAAAAGGTAAAATTAAGCGTAAAAATATGAATCCACCAGGAATGATAGGTAAATATATAACTATATATGTACACACACTCTATTTATAATTCAAAATATAAAACCAAATTTTGAAAAGCTGGCTAAGGTATTTGCTATACTCTCATGTTTATAACTATTATAGTCATATATCTAAAAAATGATACAACCGAGCATCAGAATGAGACAGAGAGAAAAGGTATTGCGGGGTCGTTAGCTGATCTAGTCAATTTCACCAAAATATTAGAAAGTGATTTGGAAGACCCCGAAACTTTTGATGACAGTGACAATGTTAAAAATATGATGCGGGAATGCACCCTTGAAAGAAGTGCTATGCCTATTTCAAGCGACAATGGTAACGGTAATGAGCAAACCACATTGGAAATAGCTGGCCAGGCTATTGGAGTTTCCGAGTTCTTTCGAGTGAGAGATCTTGAAAGCATCAGCTATTATTGCTACAATACCAAAGGGTGGCTTAACTCCAATGGCGATGTTGTCGCATCCACCTTTTCGAGTAGCCCCGAGCTTTTAAAAAGGCTTTGTCTCGAAATAATCAATGTCATGGATGAGGTCGATGAGTTTATCCAGGAAGATTCTCTCATTGATGATAATATTGTGCGTACCAATTTTGGTGACAAGGCATATACCGATTTCTTGAAAACCTACGAAACTCTTGAGTTCATTTCAGAACAATCATTTCCTGGAAACGTCCGTTATCCCAAAATCATGTATAATGCAACTTGGTATGCTGGAGGTTACATTGACTTTGAAGTCAAGGTATATGGATCTGGGCAGAATTTAGAATACGATTCAACTGCTCATGTCTTTATTGTCACCGACAACTATTCAGGCTACACGATTCCCCGATAATTCTATATTTATCCTTATATTTGTTTAGCATTATATTTTTTGTTTGACCTTTAACAGTTGGCTGACGTAATTGAGATGTAGTGCTTATTTAATATTTATATTTACCAACACTTTGTTTAATAATGGAAAATAAACATTTGCAAATATGTTCTTGAACACATTTCATGTAGTTTAGAGTATGATATGGGGCTACATGTTTACAGATAGACAACAATACATATGAATATTTTTGATACAACACGGGAAATGAGATTTATTGGGACAAAAAGATAGTAGGGGTATTTGAACAGGACTTGAAATGGCTACATATTACTTATGGAACGTGGTTTATCTGTCAGAATATAGAGCTGGGTTTAGTTTTTCTTGGTACTACTGCCACGAAGGACGGGGTTACCCTTTACATCCTTAACAAGGTTAATGGTACCACAGCAAACCTTCTTTCCATTACAGTCGTGAACAACAATGGAAGTACCGGCCTGGGCCAACTTGGTTGGAGTGTAGAGGTTGAGCTTCTTTCCTTCAAATTTGCCAGTGTAGCTTCCACCAGTGATGTTGCCATAGACACCGGCAAGATCACCCATATGGCAAGTATCGACGGCACAAGAGGGGTCACACTTGGTTCCTTCTGGAATCTTAGTAGGGTTAAAGTGACCGCCAACAGAGTTACATTCGCAGGTCTGGTCGCCAGCAGCAACGGGATTGTCATGGATGTGCCACATGTAGTGCTCGGCGGGATTGGATCTGTCAACTTTGACGTTGATGAGGGTCTGGTACTTGCCCTTGCTGAGGCTGCCCTCAGAGAATGTGAAGGTGCCGCAGAAGTCTTTGCATTGAAGTTCTGCTACAGCCACGTCGTGCCAGGCAACAACATTTGCGGCAAGGGAGGAAAGAGCGGCAACGACAAGAGCGGTGGCGGAGATGGACTTGGTAAAGCTAAACATTGCTGATGATGCTGAACTGGATAAAAATATACAAATTGTCCCTGTGTAAAGTAGATGATGACTATGATGCGAAGATGAAATGTGAGTTTTGTAATGACAAGAAAAGGGTGGAATGTTGGTTGACTATTTATATTTGAACAATGGCCTGAGGCATTTAAAAACCTCTCATTTCTTGCGCGTCACATAGTGAGAGAGAAATGCCTCACTACATTATTTATTACTGATGTTTTGACTACGCTGTTCTTTCAAACCCACCCAGCACACATATGCAGGTATGTTTGAATGAGGAGCGCCCCTTGCTTTTGATAAAGGAAAAGTATTAAACCAAATGTGGCTAGGCCCCTATTATCATCCGAAATTGCACTGATGTGGCTAACTAATCCTTCACCTTTTTGCCAGTCCACTCTTTGTAAGACCTGCCGTGGACTTATCGTACTACCATAAAGACCTTTGGGAATCCAATACGGTTTTGATCCAGTACAAGTGGTTTATCCAACTGAATCCATGCAAAAGTCATTTTGAGCAAAGAGATGCTGACCTTCTTGACCTGGTATGTTTAAACTTTATCATTGAGTTTATGACGTTATGGCAGAGCAAATCTATGTAGCGCAGAAGGATGATCTACAAAAGTAAAAGCAGGTGTGATTGTTTAGTATTCGCTTAACGTTATACCCCCCACAAAGCAATGAGTTGCATTGTCAAAGCACGGGTATCCAATATGCTAAATCGATTTTCCGTGGGGTTCTCGTCTTTAAAAACCGCCTGATGCACATATAGAACCAAATCAGCATTTACAGATAAAGGTAGACCAATTTGCTACATTCTTAATGGATAGGTGATAAGCTGAATGAATGTATGTGCATCAGCAAACAATGGCCAAAGTGCCATTTAAAGTTTAACATGTTTCTTTGTATCATTGTCTTCAAAGGCGTGGCTGTTACAAGGCTTGTTTACATCTAGGTTTAGAAACCACAACTATTGTTGGCTGCGTGAAACATTGATGTCTGCTACTGCCTAATATGATAGGGTAAATAGCAAAATCCTTTTATTCATCTCTCTTTACCCAAATGCCTCAATTTGATATTTTGGGGGTTTAAGTTTGTTTACTGAAAGAGCTTCCCATGCGGGAATATGGTAGTTAAAGCATGTGGTTGCTCTAATTAAGACCCAATATGGCCTTCAACTATGTGCAAAGTTTACACGGCTCTAGACAAAAACAGGACCCTAAGAGTTGCATATAGCAAAATCTCACCTGGGAAGTACACCAGAATAATATCTCCAATTCCAGCCTAAAATGTATGGCTTATGGGCCAAATTTGCTAGAGGCATGGGGGTACAGGGTTGTTGCTTGTAAACACAATTTCTAGTGTATGTGGCATATGGCCACCCCCCGCTAGGAGCAATAAGATGTTTTATTATCGTACAGGATTGTTGCCTTTTGATGGAGTGCTGGCGATATGAATTGGCTCTTAATTGGGACAAAATCCTAGGACTCATTTCCATCTATTTCGTATTTGATCATTATTGAAATTTCGTCATATTCATGGAAATAATATAGCTAAATTTAAAACCATCGGAACTGATTTGGTGATATGATAGTCTACAGAATATTTTGTTGAGAAATTTCAGAGCCTCACTCTTGGTGTGTTAAACATTACTCCAATGCCTCACTTTGTGGGCTTAGGAAGATAGTATAGATGTGTCAATCAAGCGCTGCTTGCTATTTGGTACATAGTATATATTACCAAATTCAATTGATTAGGAAACATCATTTAGGTATGCTTTCTTGCAAACAATACATAATTTTTTCAAGGAAATGTTAAGCCATGCTTTTATTTGATACAATAGTTGTATGTGTAGCTCAAAGGGGCATGAAAGAAATATCAGTGCATTTGACTAAAGTGGCATGAAGTAAGGGTAGAAGGGTTTCTTTGGCCACAATTCTAAAAAGAACGTGCCTCGGATATTCAAGACCGAGGCATGTACATACATTTATATAAACTTTTTATTAATATATGCATTCTTGACTAGCAATTTGGCTCAAACTATATTGATGCTGCATTGTTTATACATAGGGTATAGGGTGAAAACCATTAATCTTCTAAACTGTCGCTTGTAATAATGAGAAACAAATTTCTTGCGGGTTCTTGGTATTATTCTTTTAAGTCTGCTTAAAGCCATTGCTTTTTTATGACTATGATCGAAAACAGCATTGGTCCATATTGAAGTTGTAATCAGCGGAAGCAAATTAAATAAGGCCCATATAATATCCAAATACTTTAGGCTACTCTCAAAGGTGGAAAGTTTTATAGTCAAATTCACCAGAAAAGAAAGTATAATTACTTTGGGCGTGATTATGAGGTATCTTAGTCTTTGGAGGAGCTTTGGAATGTTTATAATCATGGACTTCTTTTCAACTTCATCCACTATATCAAGGACACCCGATTCTTTCATACATTAGACGACCTGATGTTTAAACACAGTAAAGTGTCCACTATTATCTTGGATTAGACTATAGGCAAAGTTGGACCGCATTATACCAATCTCACTCTGATATAAGAATATTTGTCCTTCACATAAATGAACAACATTGCGGCTACTTGGCTGTACCCTTTCAGCGCCAAATACTAATGCAAGGACTATATTAGCAACGCATTGGCAACAACTCCCACAGAGCATCCTTCTAGATAAATGCATATTGGTAAATCAACATGGTCAGGGCCTTGGTAACCACTACGTGATCATTGTGATTTAAAAAGAACGCCAGCAGCTTTTCTATTTAGAACAAACTTCTTGGAAACACAGAGCCACAAAGAAAGGCTCATCTATTGGTGTTACCACTTTTACAATTAGAAATGGTATGCTGGGGTTTGGATTAACACCCAACCTTTGTGATATTTTTATTCCTTGTTGTCACCAAAATAATTAAAGGGGTGTCAAAAGCTCAATAGAAGTGCCCCCATACTGCACACTAGTAATAAATATGCAGCCAACTGGTTAGCAGAGGGTTGACTAGGAAATAACTATTTATTGCTGTTCCTTGAATTCCGAGGTTCAGGCTCTAGTGTGGTATCAAATTGTGTGTGTGACATATTCATAAGAGAACATGGTAGATTAGTAATTTTAGTATAATGCGAAGATGACATTGATTCTTTAGATAAACAAGGGACCGGAATATAATGATTTTTGAGCACAGATTTCTAATGTCTTTAGATATGGGTAGTTATTTTTGAAGGACTAAATTAATACTATAAATGATCACACATATCTGTAACAACACAGTGATAGACAAAGCCATATATTGAGCTATCAGCTGAAATGCTCGCTGCCAAATGAAGGGAAGTAGCAAAGAAGGATGATTTAAGCCAAGACGACAAAGATCAAGATGTAATAAAATCTAAATTATTTCCCAATAATGCAATGGCTAATATCTATTTATTCTGTTTGGTTGAAGCACGAATATACACCACTATAACAACATATGCTGTAACAATTATTGCTGATATCAAGACGTTGCTGGTATGTGGTTAAGGGTACCAAAAAGGAGGCTACAGGTTCTTCTATTGAAGGATAAGTTTTGTTAGTGGTTGGTGAATTAGCACCCTGCTCAGATGTTTCTATTTAAGGTGCTCTGACAATCTTGATGGTAATATAGAGAGCGAGCGAGCTGTGAAAATGCGAAGCAGTGTATTGTTGGAAAGCAGATAGAGATGTGAGTTTCAGAGGAACAGGTAAGAGCAAAATAATTGGTCTAGAGCAATCATAAGAGTGTATTATTGCAACATGCAGATAGGCCGACTGGTGTGATGGATTGGTTTCTTGGCATTACTGAACAAGGGACTATCCTCTGATTGAGTGCGAGTCCAACTGTGACAGGCGGTTTCATATGGCACAAGAGGAGAAAAAGGATGGGGGTATAAAGAATTCTTGGTCGAATTAATTTACAAGCCCTGAAGAGTTTCGGCAGGCATTATTGGGTTCAGTAGCGGTTTTTGAGGACTAAAAATATGGATCTTTCTTAGAACCAGCATTGATTTAAAGAAGGATGAGCTGGATTTTGCCATTTGCCCGTCTTGATTTTTGGTGTTCCTATTCTTTGTTTTTGTTTCCGGGTATGCTAGTATACCATTTTCCCTCTATCCAATATTTCCTAGCTTCCGCTTTTAAAGAAATAATAGCAGTATCAGCAAAATAAGCAAAGGTTTATTAGCTTGTGCTCTCCCACTTGCTTCATTTTTCAATTTTTCCGCCTCTTCCTCCTTCCAAGCTTTTTTATCTTTTCATACTTTAACGAATATCTTCTATTGTTATTACTTGATTCTAAAAATAACCACTGATACACGCAGTTTCCTCCCCACACGACACAGAGGCAAAAGGATTGTGCGATATAGATACAAATATCCCATTTTCTCAGAAAAAGTAGACCCTATTGTGGCTGACTTCGGACTATATTACAAATTGATTTGACTCCACCAAAGTTATACTGCTCCAATACGCATTTCACATTTTCTTGCACTTTACTTAAACCACTACATTATTTATACATACATATATCTATATACCTATAAGCCATAAAGACACACAAATATAAACGAGCATGTCTGGACAACTTACCCAAGAGGAGCAGGGGTCAAAACGACGCCCGTTTTTCAGGACCAAGACCTTCTCATATCTCACCGACTGGGTATTTGTGATCATCATGGGCATCCTATGGGGTCTGCTAGGCAAACTGGAGCCTTTCCATCGCGAATTTTCCCTGACCGACAAGACCATCATGTATCCCCATAAGCCCGACACCATAACATTCAGCGCCGCCGCCGCTATTTGCTCCGTAATTCCTCTGGCCACTATCATATTTTTGTGCATATTAAGACACTGGAAAGACTGTTTGTATGCTCTACGCAACAGGGAACACCCATACAAGTTTTACCATGACTTGCACATTGGCATACTGAGCTTTGTCGTTGCCATGACGATGAATTTGATGTTTACCAATGTCGTAAAGAACTTGGCTGGCCGTAAGCGCCCAGATTTCATTGCCAGATGCAAACCCAAGGCTGGTTCAAGCGACCCTACTTGGGGACTATCGACTAATGATGTTTGCACTGAGACCGATGAGTATTTGATGCAGGATGGCCAGAGGAGTTTCCCCTCTGGTCATTCTTCATTTTCGTTTGCTGGGCTTGGCTACATGTCATTTTTCATTGCTGGCTACTTTAAACTGTATGATGGCCGTGGCTTTAGCCATGTTGCATATCTCGCAAACTTCCCACTGCTGTTTGCTACATATGTTGCCCTGACTCGTGTCAGCGACTACCGCCACCACTGGCAGGATGTATTTATTGGCTCTTTGCTCGGCCTTGGCATGGCTTACTTTGCTTACCGCGTCTACTATCCTCCCCTGGGTAGTGATGATGCTGGAGAACCATACAACCGCCGTTGTCAAAACAGAGAGAACAATAAGAAAATTGATGGAAATGGTAGTGCTAATAATGATTCTACGAGCGGAGCACAAGACTTCCAACCACCTATTCACCTTAGCATCCTTAATGGACCAAATCACCAATTCCAAGGTCATCCTCACACAGCCATTAACTATCAAGGTGTTTAGCATTTAGTATCAACACAAACCTACAAACAATAAAGCCTTGATGATACCAACAAGATATTTACTATTGCTTTGATATTTAATATAATCATCTCCTTTTGTTTCAACTCTTTTGTTTCTAGTCCATTGTTTCATCCATTAACCTTTCTTTCATAGTCGATCTATTAATCCTTCATTTTTATATATTTGTTTTATGCTTATCAACAACATTTCTTTAATACTAACCAAAATATCACACACCATTCATAACTTTCCAGACAATGAGCTAAATTTGACAAATAATGATTTTGTGTTGAAATGTAAAAGTAATAGAAATGATAATGGTCACAAAGTAAAAACTGCCATGTAGTTTAAAACGATGCCTTCAGCTATGTAATGGTAATAATAATAATAACAATAAATTCCATGGACTAACATTCAATCACAAGTTTAAATCCACAGATTGTAATGTACTATTACAGGAATCATTCATCGTCTTCGTCTGAGGAATCGTCATCTTTTTTGAACAGGTCTTTGTTTTCCACCAGCTTTTCTTTAATTTCTGGGATTGTGTATATCTTTATAGTAGGTTCACCGTTGACAACTTTGAGCGTAGCAAGTTCAACTATAAGAAACAATCGGCATCTTAGTCACTTTTGTAAAACTTGTAAAAAAACATGGATAACAGTATCTTTAACTTACTCTTGTCAGCACAGTCGATGTTGGATTCCTTGATCTTGGACAATACTTTAAGTGCAGCACGGATACCTTGATCCAAATCCAGAGTAGCGCCATCAGCAAGAGATGTCTTGAGAATATCTCTCCCGATCTTGACTTGTTCAGATTTTCCGATGCAAGTGGCCCTCCAGGCATCGTAGTTGCCAGCCGGATCAGTACGGAATAATTGGAATTCGCTGGTTGCTTCATCATAGCCAACAATTAACATCGATACACCATAAGGACGCATACCACCATATTGGGTATAAAGGTGCTTGAAGTGAGCGACGTAGTTTACCAGCTTCTCGGTCTCAATGGGGCTGTTGAATGTCTTGAGGTGACCTTGGGCTTGATGACGTGATCTGGTTACTAAAGTGTTGCTGTCCGAATTGACACCAACTACTCCGGTCATAATGTGTCTACAGATTATTAACAACATTAGAAATATTATCAATTATGTTAGTACATATATAAAAATAGTAATACATCTTATAGTTAACGTACTTGTCAATCTTGTAAATTTTTTCTTGTTGTTGTTCCAGCAGTTTAGACTGATCTTCTCTTTCGGCAAACAACAGGGCTCCATCGCTGCATTTTAAACCAAGGACCAATGATCCGTGGTTAACTGCCTCAATGGCATTTTCTACCTGACGAACGCGTCCTATTTTCAGTATTTGCAGTATTATGTTCCCACCAATCCAATGTTAATATGTGTACCTGCCATTTCACTTTTCAAGAGCATTTGCTTTAGTATAAATATATTATTGCCATAGATGTTGATAGCACTTGCCTTGTGGATCGAATATGTTGGTTCTTGAATCAAAACGACGTGACATTGTATTTTCTCTCCTTTAATAGTAGTAGTGTTTATCGATTGATATATAGACTATGTATTCATTTTATATCAAAATTATTTATTAGTTTATAGTGTTGACCAAGCAACTTTAGTTAAATTCTGTGAGCATATATACGTTGACAGAATTTATTATTGTGTGCTGCATTGGCAAATCGTGAAATGCCAAACCCAAGAAATAATGGAATATATAAACTAATGGCCAAAACATCATTATGCAAATAAGACTACTTACATTTGTGCACAACACTCGCAATTGTTTGCTACTATGTATTGGGTTACTTGGTTACAGTTAGAATACACTAGGAATAAATGCAATAAAAGGGAATTTGGGAAGAGGAGTAGTGTATATGCCTGCTTTGATGTATACTCTATATTTACAATTTTGTGCCCTTATTATGCGTATTCCAGGTATAGATGGATGATGTAAACGTCATCTTTTTGATTTAATTTTATGATCTAAGGTACATGATCATCAGAAGTACCTCAATTCTCCCGTAAACTATTCCTTTAATGAAAAGGCTTTACTTATTTCTGGACCACTGGAAACCTTTGTTGTTTAACTGAAGCTTTATAGCATGATAACATTGCTGCTATTATAAAGGATTGCAAAAGAAGCGAAATATTATTTGAAAGTAAAATGCATCCAATATAGGAATATGTGAGTATTGGTGGTGGTGGTGGCGAATGCCTATTCACGAGCTAGAAAAACAAGAAAAACAATCAAGACTTGGTAGTGGCAGTTGGAGAGGCTGATTTGGTAGACAAGGCGCTATTTTTATCAGTGCCATCAGAATTATGAGGTGGAATGTTTTGAGAAGAGAGATCATTTGAACCATTGGCTGCCTCTTTTTGCTTTTGCTGTAGTGCAAAAAGTTCATGAGGTTTCAACCCGCAAGAGGGATCAGGGCTAAGGTATCCCACCACTGTGGGAAAAGTGACATCCTCGCCTCTATCATACATGGTAGTGCATCTATATAAACATATATTAAAATAAAAAAGGAGTATTGTTTTAGAAAACGATATCAAGGTACTGGCTGATTGGAGATGTTTGTATGTAAATAAACGAATATTGAGCTCAATAGTACCTACTCTATGCGCTCCTGGTTAAATGTCACGACATTGGTGATTAGGTATTGGATTTGCAAGTCCAGGTATGTCAGTTGGTACATCAAATAGTCCACGCATTCGTCTATTTCGACTAGATTCCGCTTTCTCCCCTCTAGACACACGACTTTATCTGGAGGATAGTCATTAAACCTCTTCAACAAATTCAATTTTCGGTTCATTTCGATTTCTGTGTTTTTCAAAATATTGCATCGCCTTTCTAGTTCTTCAGCACGTTTCTGCTGACGATGCCGTGACCTCTTTGCGGCCTCTCTATTCCTTTCTCGTCGCCTTTCTAATACATGGTTTTGTGATTTTCTAGATCTTTTATTTTTACCTAGAGGGCTGCCTAATGATCCATTGCCATTTTCTTTATGACTGGAAGATTGACCCAAGGGGCTGCGTAGTGGTGAATTCAGGGAAAACCCAGAAGAGTGTGATAGTGTTGGACTGTTTGTCATGCTGCTATTGTTATCGCTATTCTCGCCATCTGAATTAAGAGAGTCCGGAGTAACAGATCTAGACAGGCTGGCAACATGGGCTATAGGACTATTTATTGACATTGTGTTCATCATAATCGATGTGATCGACCGTGTTGAGTGATGAGATGGAGAAATAGGCCTATTTTGATGTTGGGACTGATACATATGGGATGCTGATGTGTTTGGCATAAGTAGCGGAGATGGAGGCAATGCGCCTGACCTTGTCCTGCCATGGGTCTGTTTATTGTTACTTGAAGTGTCTGTGTATGGATTTGGCGATATTGGGATGAAGCCTGGTGCGTGGTTGTATGGCCGTGGCGAATTTGCTTGAGGCTGTGATGGCGGTGGTGTGGATCGGGGGCTTGAGTTAACGCTTCTACTAATATTAACTCTAAATGTGGGTGACGTTGAATATGGTTTTGTAGCCTTTTTGGTAGAATAAGTCGCCCCCTTTCCATTAATTCCTCCTCGACCACGACCACGACCTCGACCTCTAGAGGCGCCTCTTTTACTATTACTGGTCACCTCGCTCTGTGCTTGGCCATTTGTTGGGTGTCCATACTGTCCATCCTAATTCACAAAGTAGAATTTAGAATTAATTCAAAGGATATGGGGTTTTGGATATATCGAGCTATAAACAACCAAGAAGCCTTGATATAGGTTTCCAAATGGCTATACATGTAACTAATACGGGGCTTGCCTCCTCTTTGTCATTTTTCCTGGGTGCTCTCGGCATATTAACCACGTATGTTTATATAAAACAAATGAAATACTAGTCAATTGGGTAAAGGAAAGAATGTAAGTCGGGTGTTTAGTAAGCAAGTTGGAAAGTGAAAAAGAAGGTATGTGTATATTGATGGGGAGCTTATTTGCTAATAAGCGTGTAGTGATTATGTAAAGCTACTGTAGAGGCAAAGATAGTCGCAAGATTATTTTTGAGAGTCAGAATGAAAGAAGGGATAAGAATGGAGAGAGAGAAAGCTGGAAGCCAAAGCACCGCAGGAAAGCATCCAGTGATAAATACATATTTGTTGCAAAAGGTTGAGTGAATTATTGCTATATTAAGTAGCCAGCTGTTGCTAAGGCTTTGAAGGCCCGAGTAAAACATCACTGGGTTTATGATACCATACTGGCCCCTCCAACTTCTCTCTCAAACCTCAATCCGCATGCTTTTTGAAATTTGGCACTGAGTGATTGTGTAATAACTAACAGTCTGTAGGCAGAGAGATGTATGGCTCCTTGAAAAGCCCCAGTATGCCGAATTTTGAAACTATACATGATGACCCCACGTTTCATCCGTGACTCTTACTGTACCTCTCGTCTCCCACACCCACTGAATATCTACAAGTGAACCCCTTCTTGTCCAAATTGGTGCATTTTTGCATGGGAAGCTGGGTTATGTAGGGCTTGTTTTAGCTTGTTGGCATCGTTTCGGCATTTCATAAGCTGCTTCACTGTATTACAAATGGAAGTAGGCAATTTTTTCAACAACAACCACTATCAGGTATTGCGAGCCCACAGCGTTTCTGGTTGTTAGCTGAATCTTGGTTAAGCAAGCTGCAAAAGGTACATAGTACCCGACATCTACCTCCCACTCAAATGAGGGTGATCTACGCAAATCCAAAGGTTGTTTGCATAAATTGGTAAACTCCCACCCAACAGCCAGGTTGATAAGCAGGAAATCCGTGAGCTGTCAATTACTGTCCCCCCTCTTGACTTTGTTCTCTCATTCGTTTCCTTTTTCCTTGCTTT
This sequence comes from Mycoemilia scoparia, assembly GCA_027575805.1. NCBI lineage: Eukaryota > Fungi > Kickxellomycota > Kickxellomycetes > Kickxellales > Kickxellaceae > Mycoemilia > Mycoemilia scoparia. The sequence continues at coordinate 22,931 of JANBPU010000040.1, read as the reverse complement.
GCTTGATTGTGTTCACATGCACATGTTCAAAAATAATTGGTAGCAGTCATGGTCTTAGTATTTTTGCATTGTCAAGACTCTGTCTAGAAAAGCGCTGGATATTTCTATTCTCTCTGTGTGTATGTGGCAAGTCCACCACCAAAGTGGAACAACAGGTATCCTGATTGATTAAGCATTTTATTACTCCTAGGGAGGTAGCTGTATGCCACATAGACTAATGGGGAGCAACAGGTATACTCACACTTTCCCCGCAAACTAGCCCATAACTCATATGGGCAATAATTTTTGAAGGGTACCTTTTGGTGACCAGTGATTATAGGGGCAATCCCAGCCAAATGGAGGTCTAGTTTTAGTAGTAAACATTCACACTTCATAAATAATCACTCATATATTCCTTGCATTAGAAGTTTGTGTATTCGATTCAATAATTCAGTTACAAAGATTTAATCTAAAATAATTCAAACATATATAAAAGAATGAATATCCAATCATAACAACGTCAATATATGGGCAATAATTTTTGAAGGGTGAAAGTTCAATAGTAAAACTGGACATCCATTTGGCTGTGATTCCCCTATAATCACCGGTCCCCAAAATTCACCCTTCAAAAATTATTACCCATATTGGGCCATGGTCCTAGGACTCAACACTGTGTCGGGGTTTAGTCCATTTCGACTACCCAAGTCAAGCATACCGTCCTTTCCTTCTTCAAGTAAGCCATCACCAAACAGATTGCCCTTTCAAAGTAAGCCGCTACCAAGAAGTCACCTCCTTGCTCCTATGCCTGTACCAAGAAAACTGCTCTTTGCTCTGCCAAGACGACCATCTGGGGTTCTTTTCGCTTTGTTGTGATCATGAGAAGGAGTTGGCAAAGCGTCAGAAGGTGTAGCAAGGGATAGAGTGACCAATAAGAGAGCAGAAGATGTGAGGAAAGCAGAGAGTTTCATGATGGTTGAGGAAAATCGAATGTAGGTACTGTAGTTAAAAGATGTGTGATTAGGACGTTACTAGAATTTGTTTATGTCTGCAAGCCAAAATGTCTGGTTTAAATAGGTTTTTATGTCTCGCAGCATGGCTTAGAACGCAGGAGGTGTATGCGTATACTCATTAGATAGTCAACTCCTGTTCCTGCGGCATACTTACCACCCCCAAGCCTCATGAATTCCGATCATTTCTATGGCAAAAACACTGTGCAGTGGCAACAGACATTTGCTTTTTGGATGCGATATTCCATAAAAACGTACTGACCAAACAATTGGAATTTGTTGTTCTGATATCACAGTCATACACATGATGTTGAACAGAGCAAATGCCTACTTTTATAGAACAAACAAAACAAAACAGGCAAGGTTGTTTTCAAAATGGATCATAATGAACATAATTTTTGAAGGGTATCATTTGATGATTGACTGATATACAAGGTAGTATCCTAGTAGCCTTTTAGAGGAGACTCTGCTATGCGTATGTATTTGCTATCATAACTCAGTGCCAGAAGTACAAAGTTTTGTTTCTATAGGTTATTTTTATTGATATAGTCATCTGCTTTATTGTTTAAAAAGAATGTTTACATTTGATAAAGTATGAAATTTAATATGGAAATGCATGGGATTCAGGGGCACTGATGTTCCTATCCTTAATACCTTCAAGCTTTCTTATTGTTGACGCCAGTTGAGTCGATCTTTCAGATTGTTCATAAGGTACCAACACCACTGATGATAAAGGCGTCCTGGCATCTTCCGACTGCTCGTGTTGTAGATATATTCGCAGTTGACTTGGGCTTTTAATATTGTGAGACGATCCCCTCAAGTTTATCAGATCTCTAGGCAAAAGATCATCGTTTTTGTATTGGTTTGTCTGTTTTTGGCTAGATGGGGTTTGTATACTTTTGACTGATCTTAGTTGCTTTGACACTGGCATTTTAACCCAAGTTGCTATTTCAGTGGATCCTTTTGGGAGGTACATAGGTTGGTTAATATGGCAGAGTTCAGGCAGGGTAGGTAGTGTGCAGCGTAGTGGATTCGCGTACACTTTATTTGCTGCATCGTTCTCTTTTATTGCTTCAGCAACAGTATCTGCCGTAGATGGTATAACTCTAGTATATTGCTTTCCATTTACTAGACGTTGTAATGTGGGAACTTTTATTGCATTGACATCTGTATCCGGTTCTTCCTGAGTATGGTAGGCAATAGTCTGTTGTTTCATAGGGTAGCTTGTTGCCAATTTTTGATGATCAGGTATGTCTGTATTAGCTTTGGACAATGAAGAAAATATCGATGTGAGCGAGCTGGGATCCTTTTTAGTAATAGGAACTCCAGAATCAATGCCAAGACTGTCACAGCTTTTAGTAGTAGTTGTCCAAAAAGAGGATTCCATTTGAGTGTAGTTACTTTGTGGCCTACTGAAAGTGACAATAGGAGAGGGTAACGATAATCTTTGCAAGAAATGAATTCTCCAGCGATACCCAAGATGTACCCAATATGGTTTTAGTAGTGGGTTTGCAATGAACATTATGGAGTTGAAGATCCCTTGCAGCGACGAAAGAAATATGACCAAAAGTCTTATTACATATATTGGTCGCTCAGACATTGCAACTTGTAGAGCCAAGACCTGAAGGGCCAAAGGATATAACAGTTGGATCCATAGACGGTGGATTGTGTATTTGTCATAAGAAAGTTTATTGGCTTGGTGGTTTTGATGTGACCTACGTAACCTGGCAAATGTTGACGAGGGAGGAGATACATTGGTTGGCATGCAATAGTTTCTGACTATGAATGCAGCAACCGGATCATATAATGGTTTGAGTAGAGTTGATTTTTCGAGCCTTGACGATAATATTATCTGGCTACTGTTGCTGCTGACAGGGCGAGATAGAGGTATTGATTTTGCAGTACTGGATGTAGGCCGATCATTATTTTCAAGGGGTGTTAAAGTGATCTCGGATGAGACACTTGACAATGAGTAAAAGGGGTAGACATGACTCCTATTGGTGCCTGAAAAGATATTGGCATTGCTAGAGCTACTTAGAGTTGGAGTTGGGGTCCACTTTTCATTCATTTTTCCATAGCCAATATTGTATGGCGAACCAAAGCGTGGCTTTTGTAGGTTGAAGTGTCGATGCCAATCGACAACAGACTCAAAATACGTAGACAGCATCCGGTTGTACCTGGTTGTGGAATCAATTTCAGAAAATATTGGCTTGGATCTGCATCCTTGTGATGTTCCAAAGCGTGTGGGATGTTGGTATAATCTGATCGTTATAAAGACGGTTGAGCATAGACAACATACAAGCCCAGCAACAATCCATAGCCAGAGCGTTACCCATGAATACCCGCGGAGCTTTTGGACCGAGTATATATCATCGGAGACAAATGAACGGTCAGGCTCTGACCATTGGAGAGGAGAGTATAAGTAGAAGACTGGATGTGTGAGCAATAGTGCTAGGCAAGCTGCGCCAAACTCATACCATGGTTGCAGAAGCCTTGAAAGGGATGGTTTGGCACATATGCTTGTTAAAAGAATTTGTAGGTTCATGGCCAACAGGTAAAAAACAAATGCGACAGTTGCAGCCTGAGTCAGCCATAGATGAACAGAGAGACCTGTCAATGAATAGCCCCACATAATGGAGTTATCTACCATCAGGAGCTGTGATACAGATAGGATGATGTCTGTGGCAGCTACTAATGTTGCAAGCTTCATTTGCTGAGTTTGTGGTGCAGCACTGAATTTTTTCAGGTGTTGGCTATGTAGGAATGAAATTAGAATACATGAGAAGGATGTTATAAATGATATTATAGTGAGGACCTGTATCGGAGTTTTGTATTGGTCAATATCAAATCGATAAATATCGGATTCAAGCGGTGTATATAGTTGATATGCTGGTAGTACTAACAGAGACATTTGAAGTCATGCAAAAGTAAAAATATAATAGATGGAGAAATTGCAGTGGATGATTTAATGATATGAGGGTATGTAGAGATGTGGATATGAAGAAAGTTAGAGCAGGGTATAGTATGATAAGAAGAGTAGGGAGGCCACAGAGTCTGTCAATCTAGAAGACTATAAAGTGAGAAATAGGAGGATTGATAGAATGAAGTTTCGTTAATATTGTGAGCTGGGTCTGTGTGCGATAAAGAAGTCGTTATATCATAAAAGTTAGTCTATAAATCAAGTGGTACTGCCACTCATCCTAGACGGCCAGCAGGCTTTGTTGCTTTTATAAGAGGTATTGTTGGCCAAATGTCAATGATAATAGGTAGATATACTCCACAAAGTTAAACCAAATGAGTATATTATCAGCAATATTTTCCCTCAGTGTGTTCTGTAAAGCAATAAATTTAGAAATGAAACAGGTTTTCAAAAAAAAAAATCGCTAAATTATTCTAAACTGAGGTAAAAGCTTTAAATAAATGGTCTGCACTGCATGGTCTTGTCCAGAATAAAATGCCGGATCAGCAGTTTACAGCAGTTGCTTTGTTTCTATAAATAAGTGTGTACATATGGAGGAGAAGATGGGAATTACTGACACTACAATAAAGAATTTTATAAAGTTATATTTTTAGTTTATAATAACAAAAGGGCCTTAGCCAAAGCTGCCGTTGATCTTTTGGTTGCTGGGTACATTCCAAGTCTTCTCAAAGTGACTGGACAGTACGGTAGACAGTGGCGGTGCTTTAATGAAGGCTTCGTAAAAGCACTGGGGAGCACCTTTAATCCTTGGGTTCTTTTATAATGCAAGGTTTGTCAAATGTAATTTGTAAATTGCAAAAGTGAATTGAAGATCGCTAACTAGCCTTTCATCAAAGACGTAGTTCATAAAGAAAAGAGCGATGGCATATGATGGAACACTAATCTCGTGTCATCATGTGGAGACTTTGTCCTTCGCATTTGGCTTTTCTGGGAATTGCGTCAATATTCAGCCTTCTTCTAAACAAAGAAGATATGTAAGATGGCAAAGATATGCATCAACATATATATTAGTTTAAAAGTGCCCCCATAGATTGGATATTTTGTTTATTCTGCTATTCATTACGGTTTAATGGATCTAGCTGCATACAGTAGGGGCCAGCTAGGTAATCTTCTTTTGAAAACTTATTAACAAAATGATTGCAACTTGTGTTCTACCAATTTGGATCATAAAGATTATGATCGAATACAAGACAAGTACTTGGAAAGCCAACACCTCCGTCATTGGATTCCTAAATCTTAATCAGGTCATCTTCACAAGGAATTTTTTGTTATCTGAATATATGATCAGAATTCTTATGTTAGTCGGTTATATCCTTGTTTTAGCAAAAAAAATGCATTATTTTTTCACAAAATCTGACATTGTGAAGTTGGTCTTCTTACTTTGGACTATCTAGGCTATTTTCGGAATTAATTTAGGACTAGAAACAGTTCCAAATAAGGCACAGTTTTGTGAACCCATAACATTGTTCAATATCTCCCTTGTTGTGTTTGATTTATAATAAAGATTGTCAGTAAAAATGCTAAAAAGTATATTTATACATTATATAGTCGATTTCATTATTTATAAACTCCCGCTAGAGACCTGGCGTAGCTTGAATAGCAACAGAGATCCATGGACAACACGTTAGAAGAGGTACAAAAACACTGCAGCAAAGAAATCAACGCGTATGCTGCCTGTGTCGATTCAAACCCCAAAAATTGGCAAACCAAATGTCAGAGTCTGAGAGAAGCACTCAGCAAGTGCTCTGAAGATAAGTAAGTGGAAGTTGTATCATCAACAATTTACATTATACTACCACGGAAGCTGCCAGTGCCTAATATAAATATTTTTTGTTTATATATTTTTCATTTCATAGCGTAGCAGTGCTTAAGCAGATTCGTCAGAAATGCCAGCCAATAATCGATAAGTACCGCAACTGTTTAACCTCCAATCCTCAGAAGCCTGAGGAATGCATGGAGGAGTTAAGAAGCTTGTATAACTGCACACAAATGGCTGGTGCTGAGGCAGAAGCCAAAAAGGACAAAAACTAAAAGTATCATGGCAAATTTGGATAGATTGGCATTTATCATTAAATGATTTCTCTGTGTAAATATCAATAGTTTTACATTGCTATGTGCGAATTATAGTTTAAAATCAGCCATATATAATTAGTGTATGAATTGTTAGGCATGAGTGCCAATATCCATTGAGATGCTGTATGGAACACATGATTGAAATGCTTGATGCATTCAAATGTTGCAACATGGTGAATTTAATCTGCAGGCTTTGGTGCAGATGCTATTTCCTAATTTATCAATATAATGTCAGTTATCTGGTATGGTCATGGTTGTTTGGGATATAACTATGTTGAATGCCAAATTATTGCTGACATTAATCTCCAAGTGCATTGCTTTCAAGATGAGAAAATATACCAATTGTTCTATGAGTAAAAAGATAAACGGTTGGCTACATTGTACTTTTTCGTTCAAAATTCTCATGGCCAAATTAATAGAGTTGCTTTTCTTTGACAAATCAGTATTTGTACAACTTATCTACATATATCTTGGGAAATTTAATTTTTTTACATTTTCGATCTATGGGGTATTAAATTGGTTCGAAATTTTGGTCTTTTGCTTTAGGAATGTAAAGGACTATACCTGCTATAATCCAAATTTAAAGCTCATTAAATGATTTTAGATGTTCTTTGATGCCATATTCTTGTATACGTAAAGTGTAAGGCCCAATATTACGACATTCCTTCATAGCACTTATCAAGCTTGAGAAAAGAACTCTGCTTCTTTATTTTGATAATATAGAAGTCAAACCTGGCCTAGGAAATACGCAGAGTTCATGAATTGTATGACAAAACAAGGCCTTATTCCAACTTGAATCAATATGACAATGTGGACCATTTTTCTTAAATTCGGTGTTTTTTATAAGGAATCAATCAAGGTTATTCATGTACCACGAAAAACCGAATCTTAGAGTTCTTTTTCTGTATAAGCGCACATGTACGTGTGTTAATTGTTCATGGATTTGTGTGGCCGTTTATAATGGAAATCAACGAATAGCAGGTGACAAGAAGGAATTCGCACGCCATTAGCCACAACAATCGGAAATCTCGAATCATAATTTTTGGCTATGCCTTCCACAAAGGTATATAAAAGTATATAGACCACAGACTTTTCTCATCTTTAAATTATTTCTTGATTATGACTATAAAAGTAAAGTGGCAAAGTTCAAGCAGTAGCACCACTTCTTTATGGGTTGGTTATTACCCACACTGTATTGAACTATATGGACCAGTTTGAAGGACTGGCTAGACCAGTGTTAGAACCACGCACATGAAAGGATGAGATCCAGAATTTTTTATTGCTGCAAAAAGCATATTCTGGGAGAGGGAGGCGACGAACAATAGACAAAGCAAGAATTCAATACTAGAAGCAGAATTCTATACTTTTGGACCATCGGATTCATAGCAAAACGACTTGAGCACGAATAACCAACATCTTGAAAAGAATAAATGAGCCCATGAAAATATCCATGGAAATGCATCTTCATAAATATACTTAAATAGAGCAGCAAACTCAGACTTGGTCAAGCTCTTTACTATAATAAACATACACCTTTTCCAATAACCATATTCCATGACATCTTTGAACTTCTTTCCGCCTCACGAGGGTCCCCAGTCGGGTGGCCACGGAATGTACTATACTGCAGTGCACGCTCGCATTACAGGGCTAATACAGACCATCCAGGCACTCAGCATTCTCAATATCCTTCTCTGCTCAATAGTCGTTGGTACCGTCATTTTCTACGCTCGAAAGCATGACATGATAGACCGTGTCTCCTTTCGACTCTCAGCATCTATTGCCATCGCTGATACCTTGTATTCTATAATCCAGCTCATCGTTAATGACGAAAAGTTTACTGACAAGCTGTCTGAAATGCAACTCCGCACATTGTTCTTTTTCCATCTTTCAAGCTACAATGTGTTGGTTTTCACTACTGCCTGCATTGCATTCCATCTGCACCTCACGGCCCTTCTTAACAAGCAAAAGCTGGCCAGGAAGTTTAGTCCATGGTATGAATTGATTTCGTGGTCAATCTCCATTATTATTGCTCATCCGATGTTCTATGTCTACAATCGCTGCTTAAAGATTAAAGGGCTTAACATCATTATCATGGCCGATTACTCTCTTGTTCGGATTAGAATTATTGTGTGGCTGATGTATGGCTGGTGCGCGATGGCTCTCTTGTATTGTTTGTTTGTGTGTATTCTCGTAATTGTCCGACTGATGCCTGTCTGGAAGCAAGTAAACTGCAATGTCTTGATGTTGCCAGAGGGAGGGAGAGAGAATATTGCTAGTGATACAGATGTTTCCCTAGCGGACAAGAGGAAAAGTTCTACAGAGCATCCAAACTACATAACATCATCCCAGTTGCTAGGTAACTCAAAAAATGGTCACAGCATCAGTGAGCGTCGTCGTCGAGAAGTCAGGTTTGCTGTAGTCAGAATCGCGCTATACTCCATCATTCCATTTATCACTTCTCCAATAATGCCAGCATATCTTTCTATAGTTAATCCAAGCATTATATTGGCGAATGTAACTATTATTCTGCCCAATCTTGGCGGTCTTCTTAACTTCATCATTTTCATGATCAACCCACATCTTGATCCTGCGTGGAGAACCATCAAACGAAAGGCCAAACAGCTCATCACAAAATACAAGACCGGAAACCACAACTTGAGTTTGTTTGCATCTCCACCTAGCGCACCTTTTGACTCTAGGATTTGGAAAGCAAAATCTTTCAACACAACAAACAGCAGCAGCTCAGGTAGCGACACTCACGGAAATTCTAGCAACCGAGGGTCAGGCAATCGCTCAGCCTTTAACTCATCTTCAGGTACTCCAGACAAAGTATCTTTTGCTGAAGTACCGATTGCTGATAATGACTCTACAAAGGAAAGAGTTCTTATTTAAATTTTTATAAATTGAGTAATAATTATTAAACCTATTGAATTATTTTTCAAAGTTATTTATCTTTCCAAATATATATATATATATATATATATATATATATACATTATGTGTATAAATGTTACTAACAAGTGCTTTTACAGCCATACCTGATGACAAATAAATTCAGAAAAAAATCCCCATAATAGTACAGGAAAAAGTCAAAATTACAACCTATGGTTTTGTTTACATTTACAAAGGGTTTAAACAAGCAAATCCCAACCATTTCTTGGCGTATTAATAGATTATATAACCCCAATTTAAATAAGCTTAAAACTTGTCACACAGTCGGAAATGTTACCAGAAAGGTATGGCGATGAGCTTGGAAAATCGGATTATCGCAGCAATAGGCCTAGGCCAACACATTACCAAGGAGATAATAACGCTATTATGAATGATAGAACCATTAATCCCGATAATACCCACATAAATAATGGCAATTCAATGATAACGGCATCAGGATACTACGGCAACAGCAGGGCCAACCGGAGTACCAACAGACAACAACAATACCAACCAAAAGGGTTAGCCACAACATTGTCAGCAGAGAAGAAGGAAGAAATTCAAGAGGCATTCGAAATCTTTGATCAAAGCGGGACAGGGTTCATTCCAACTAGGGCACTCAAGTTGGCCTTTAAGGCCTTAGGTTGGGACGAAATTGACCAAAAAACATTACACCAATGGACCACACAAATTGACCCAGATCATAAGGGCAAAATAAGCTTTGAAATATTCAACGAATTTGTTGCCGAAAAAATTGTAAGTCAACACACACATACACATACATACATAGTCTAATAAGTTTACGCAGCTATTAATAATAACAAGCGAATTATAACCTTTGCAAATGTTTAATTGTATAGTCATCTCAAGACCCTGATCAAGAAATCATCCGTGCATTCAAGCTATTCAAAAAGGACAAGAGCTCTATGCCAAATGATGCCATTACTATCAACGACCTCCGCAGAGTAGCAAATGAGCTTGGTGAACAAGTCAGTGATGATGATTTGCGCGAAATGCTTGAAGTAGCTGACACCAAGGGCGACGGTGTCGTTAGAATCGAAGATTTTATAAGAATCATGAACAAAACCGGGTTATTCTAATTTATTTCTTTACCTTTATTTTACTATTTTGCAGTATTATTTGAACAAACTGAATAATGTGTTTATAATTTATATTTAAATAAATGACATTTAGCTTTTTTATTCTCGCGACTGTGTTTTAATGAGGTTTTATCAAAGACCAAAACTTAAGGAATTTATTTCCCTATGTATTTTGTCATCACATTTTCCGAGACTTGTTTTTTGTTATTGTGTAAAAACAGCTAACTCTAGCAGAAGTTTGTAATAGTCTATTTAGATGCCAGCTTGGAAAAGAGGACATCATTTTCTCCTAAAACAAATGGGATTGTTGCTTTTTGATAATAGTCACTACCAAATGTTGTGATGTTGTCAATGACAGTATCAAGCATGTGGGCACGGCCAGCAAACATACTGGGAGTTTCCAACTGAACATTAGTCACATGGATGTGCAAGTGGTCTATAAGAATATCGGGTTAGCCATTAGTCCCAAAGAATGCCCGTAAGAACAGTGTTTACATCAATTTCTATATGGAACTTACAATACGAGGGTTGATAGTGAATGTAAAATCTGAGCTGGTCACTATGGAATCCTGGGAATTTGTCTTTGACAGCTCCAATGACTTTATCTTGGATGTTGTTTAAAAGTGGCAAGTGCTGTGCAGTAAGATCCCGCAAAGATTTGAGGTCGCGGCGGTGAACCAATACAACCATATATAAGCTGTCAATTGTCTTTCCGTCCCATTTGCTATGATTGTGAACAGAAAAGTACATGATCAGCATTGGATTCTACATAATATGTTTAATCTTTTTTAGGCCACTTACAAATCTGGTAGCAATATAAAACCATTTTCTTTGTCCGGATCCTCAAAAATAATACGTTCTTCTTCATCTTTATGATCCAGAATATTGTAAACCCACTGGATCCTTTTCACTGGTTCTGCAGCAATGAACGGGCCAGTTATTGATTCATACATTTGTGGTGTTTCGTTTACAATATGATATTTTTGGTATTTGTACTTTTGTATGTGCTTCAAAAACAGCAATAAATATACATGTTTTTCAGTTTAGTATTCAGTTTGAATGGTTGTCTGCTATTTATAATCAAAATAGTAATGGTATAACACACCTTTTCTTTTGCTGGATATATTATCGAGAAGCGGGTATTTGGGAAAAGGTTGGCAGCGTTGGGATCCTCGTTAGCCAAAAAGCCCTGTGCCCATGCATAGATGTCATTCTTTTCGCAGCTAACCAGTCTTGTATCTTTGAGTGGATATTTATCTGATGCATTTTCGGTATTGTTTGTTTCATTAGACAGGAACAATTTTCTTGAAAATGCGAGTCTTTCTAGGGTGATGATGGCTGCGTTTTTTCCAGGAATAACTTGGATACTATTCGTTTCGACTTCGTCGTTTTTATCATAATCATCATGAATGACACCCAAAAAGTATATCATCTTACTTCTGGGATCTATATATGGGGAAAGCACTTGTGTTTGGAATAATTTCATATGGTCTTAGTAAAAACATTTGTTACCAGAACGTGCCTTACCTTCATTGAGAACCTCACGTATTTCGAATCTATGAATTAGATCCTTAACATTATCCAAGTGTTCGGTATCCGTGAAGGTAGACATTCCTATTGCTTGTGTATAGATCAGTAAGTTTTCGTTTTAAACAACGTCGAAATTTGTGGCTTTGGTACCAATAAATATTATTCACTGAAAAGATGTTTTGGAATAATAAGCACATTTATTTATGGGAAATAAACATAATGAATTTACAAGAGAATATAGCTTAGCAAAATTTATCTGATTTTAACTTGGTTCTACGATCAAGTAGCGCCTCATTGTATTTGCCCTCAGATCTGGCCCGTTTTAGATCCTTCTTGTCCTTTTTAAGCTTATGACTGGATATTTTTCCTGACTGGTAGCTTTGGAAATATTTTATTTTATTCAATTCGTCATCATCTGGTCCTTGGCTAATTGCTGAGCCATCACCATAGACAAACACATCCTGCTCATTCCCAGACTTGTCTTTAGATGATTTAATTCTGGCCTTTCTGTTTTGAGCTTGGCATTTGACATAAAATGTCTCTCTGAAACCAATGGAGTCGGAATCTGCACGAACACCGACAGGTATGTGAGAATCTTTTTTTCCAGTTTGTTCGGGATCCTGATCCTTTGAGATGCCAATGGACAGGAATCGCTCTTTTCCGGAAGCCTCTGTCATAAGTGATACAGCGCCAACACCTGCTTCGTCTTTACGGATTACTGGTGTCCATACTTCCAAAGGCCCAATTGCAGGTGCATCAGATGTAACAAATCCGAGCCTGTCAGCTGAAAGGTATTGCCCACGAGAGGTTTTAAAGGTAAATGTTGTCGGTAATGGTATATTAGGATCCTCTTTTTCTCTAGCTACTATGGTCCTTTGGCCAATAAATACATGCTCAACTGCTGTTGGTTCGGCATCTTCTACTTGGGTTTCAGCAGATTCATGGGAAAGTGGATATGCAAGCAAAGACTGGCGGTTGTTTATAGATCCAATGCCGCCACCACCAGCATTGGAACCTCCGTCTGCAAAATCTGGTGGTAATGAGAGGATCCTGGGGTTGCTGTCTCGGAAATAAAATACCACTGGTCCTTCAAAGTCATCTAGACACTCGACCGGGACCCAACCTATAAGAAAATTAGACTTGTTATGGTTTGTTTATTTAAAAATAAAGAAATTTTATGGATTTTCATGACTGTTTTGAAGGGATGTTTGGCTACCTTCTGCGTTATCATTGTCATTGTTTGATTTGGATCTATCAGAGTGCTTGGATTTAGAACCTTTTTTCTTTCTAGAAATCATGTACATATATTAGTCAATTCTGCATAATAAAATTCTTGTGAACAACATAAGGTCATATAGCTAACAATTCCATTTTCACTACTCACTTCTTTTTTTCGCCCTTGAACTTAAGTTTGCTTCCTCTTGATACTGAATATTCAGACATAATGTAAATTCCTATACCGATCTGAAGAAAGTTTATGATGCAAAGCTGGCATAATAGTCTAGTACATTTTCAAAATTAGACTTTGTACTATTGAAAATATCCACGTTGGTTATGGGGTTTGTATAAAAATGTGATAAATTCTATTGTTAAAAGTAATTATTAGAGTTTGGAATTTGCAAAGAAAATAACAAGTTTTAGTATTTATAGTTTGTATTTTCTATGTAGTCCCTCCTGTACACACATAAATAGAACGATCAATTCATGACAAACATTTTGAATAAACCTGTATTTGATATCTATATTTGTTATCACTAAGAAGTACATTAGATTTTATAAAATTCTGGATACAGAATTTAAATAAACAATATGTGAGCATAGTTATAGCCTCTGTCGTTGCTCCATTTGTTGCTTTCTTGCTTCAAACATTTCAACCTTTTCTGTAGACTTTCCATCATAGCTGTGGTCCCCGCTCCTCCTCACTTCGTTGATGTTGAACTGAGCTTGAGTGAGTTCTTCGGGTGTACAATCGAGACGTAAAAGCAGCTGTTTGATGATGAATGCAGTAAGGCCCCAAATCTCCAAATCCTTCTTGTCAGTAGAATATACGGGAATTTTGAACGATGTATCACGGAATTGCATCAGTCTTTGTTTTGATTGATCATAAAAGTGACTTATTGGTAGTGAAAAGGCCCTGTGTACTTCATCGTGATTGCATTCAAGATCCTCAACAGTTAAATCCTTGATTGATGGATTCGTGGTAGCATTTGTTTCTTGTCCATTTCCAGAAGCTCTGTGGTTCTGAAAGTCAGTATCGTGGATGTAGGCCACAAACGGATGGATACGCATCGTGAATGAGCCGCTTGGGATTGGGGGCAAAGCACCTAGTATAGAAATACAAGATGGAGGAATCCCGATTTCCTCTTCTGTCTCGCGAAGAGCTGTTTCCATCGGCGATTTGTCTGTTGGATCAACTTTACCTCCAGGGAAACTGTATATATATATATATACATTTATATAGGAAACATAAAATAAATGTCAGTTAGATACGTTAAAAATAGGTTGCCAATGATGAAAACAGCAATGGCAGCTGGTTGTTGAGTTGTAACAAAGGCACCAGTGTGTTAAATGCGGGAGTTTTCAATAACCAGAAACAGGCGCAGCTGTGGGTTGCCAAAGTTTCAAACACCCTAGTAATGGCAAGGAGGATTCAAAATCCACACATACGCAGAAATGAACTTTGGCAAATTCAAGAGCATAATTAAAAGCGCCTAATACAAACTTACCAAACTTCACCACAGTGACTATTGAGTTTCCGGCTACGTTCTTCAAATAGCAATGAGGGCGCACCATTCCTCGTATAGCAGAACGGGACCAGCACAGCAGCTTCGCATATAGATTCTTCGGGGACTTTATACTTGAAATTAGGCAAGACAAGTTTTGGTAGAGAGCCAGCAGGAAGAGCAAGCTGCTGCCTCATCAAGTTAAGAGCGCTCTGGTCAAAATGTCTGATATTTGACATCCGCAGCATATGAAAAAGTATGATTTATAAATAAGTAAGTAAATATAAGCCCAAGCTGATAAATATCAATAGCCTCTAAGTCAAATATTAAATATAAAAAAGAATTGACGAACAGAGAGGCGTGAAATGGTCCAGAGGAAAGGTGTGCGATATTTAGATAGGTACAAGTTTCTAAAAGAGGATATCAAGATTATATAGACTACATAAGCGGTTTTATCAATTGGACTTGTAGGCTCGGCTGAAGAGTGACACAGCGATCCTTATGGCTGGGATTAAGAAGTGTTTATGGGTCATCAAAGTGCATAGGGACCAATCCATAGTCGGTCATTAGAAAGGATGTATGTCTAGGTTGCTTCCGAGCCACCTGATTGTTTGCAGTGCCAAGCGTGCGGTTATTGAGCTATCTGATGATTCATCAGTGCTTTGCTGTTGCAATGACTTTGCTTTTAGTTTCCAGGAGGCAATGAATGGGACCAGCTCTTCATCTATAATGGATTGTGTGTCATCAAGCCCGCATAGCTGACCAGCACACCAGCGGAGGTGGTACCACTTTGATTCGTATGAGGAATAAACCGAATTGAGTTCATGGATGGCAGTCCTAATCATACCAACTAAAAGCGACCTCGTAGCCATAGGATTGTCTGATGAAGTGCATTGATGTATTATATGCGACACCAACATGTGTGAATGGTGGTATGCCGTGTAGTCCGAGGGGTGCTTTGAAATCCATGTGCTGACGAAAATCCACTCTTCCCTGATAAGAGAGCTGCCATTTTTGGGAAATTCGGGGTTTGCTTTATTATCCCTGTCCCCAAAACCCCCTGCTGACGATAACACAGCTGCTACTTCAAGCTGCGTTTCTTGGGTGATATACGAAAAAATAATTTGTTTTAGACACCACCACCGATATTTCCATGCATGGTAGTTTCTTGGATGAACAGTGCATGCCGTTTCTATCAAGGCCTTTTCGTCATTCCACCATTCTTTCAATAAATAACAATCACTGGAGTCGTTTCCAAACGGATGGTATTTCTCTAGTAGCCACACTCTATTCTTACCATCATATATCCCAGAGGTTAGCAGGCTAATATAAGCCAGAGTAACTCTTTTTGGAATTGAAATTTCCATAATGCAATTAATAATCTTCCTGTTACCTGTGATGCCAAACTAGATCAGTTTTTGAATGCCGCTTATAGGTCAAAAGCAATCGGACAAACTCCAGTTCTTGCTTAAAAAACTCGTGGCCTAAATGTTGGCCATGTTCTTTCCTCCAATTCCATGCTGTGTGGTTTGATCCGTTAAATAAAACCAGCACTTTGGTTAAATCATTCGCCTCATTGTAATTTGCTTCCTCTATGTTGTGGTTCTCATTGTTTCTCAAACCTTTAAACTCCGCCCACGCATATTTGGTTATCGGTGCTATAGTATTTACTGGGATTCCTAAACAACCCTCCACTATCAAAAATGGCCAAGATTCTGGCTGTTCCTTTAACTCACTTATATACCCTCCGGGAATAATGAAGTCCAAGTATTTTCTATAGCCATAGACCAAACAGAGTAGTTATTAACCAGAGATGTCTGAACTCGATACGGATCTAGCAATAACTATACATACAAATTTGGAGTCTGCAATGCTTTCAACAATCGATTAACCAATTCTTCGACACTCAGATCAAACAGGGAGTTCATGTTTCCGCGATTGTTTTTCGAGTACCGTATTTATGGTGATATTGGTGTCCAAGAGATTCACTTGCAATCATATACGTTTCATCTAATTGATGGTTTCGATTGTTCTATATATACCCTTATGGGCTGATGAATCTTGACCTTGATCTATTGCATTTGGCAAGTTCTCCATCAAAAGGAAACAAGTTGGTACCCTCATACATTCCCTGCAAATCAACTCATAAGCCATACACTTTGGCTGGAGTCTGATGGACTATTGGCTATTATCCAGGGTATCATTCTGGTACACCTTCAAGGGAGATTCTGGCATTTAATGGATCGTCAATATAGAATGAGAATGCTATATGATACTACTATCCCTAAGAGTCTAGGACATAGTCGAATCTGTGAGACGAAAAGCAAATCTAAACAGGGGACAAACGGAATGTGTTGGTGGTCGAATATCTCAAGAGCATGCAATTAACCTACGGAATAACTCGTCTTGCTTACCGCAATTGAAGCAAAAAATATCAAATACTATGTATCAATGTTCTTGCTTTAGATGATTCAAGTAAAGCAATATTCCGGTTGGTTCCGGTGATCGGCATTTAGGCACACTCATTTCAAAGATTTCAATAGATTGAGCTTCAAAAAGATACAAAGCATTTGACGTATAGAACCGACCATGCATTTGTTTGTTCTATTGTGTTGTAGATCCACGGGTTTTAAATCCAATAAAATTCCTTTGGCAGTTATATGTACCTAATAACAAAATTGTCTCACCATTCTATAAGCACAGAGCTGGTGGGTGTGCTCCATAATTTACCTGCTAATATAATTGCGGTACTTGGGTCGCCAAAGTGCTTGCGTATTGAGAGCCGCCTACAAGTGAGATTTTGAAACTACGCCTTTCACACCTAAATTTAGTCAGAATATAAAAACACGGGCCCTTGCTTCATAATTTTTCAAACATAAATCAGCTGTTCTCACTTTTTAGTCTCTTTCTTACATACAATGAGTAACCCAGGTCCCGCTATCCAGCAAATCAACCCATCCAGCTACCAATCTCTGGGGTTTGCAGAGCTAACAGATGACATTCGTGCGTTTTTGAAGACCGGAAATAACTTTTCCAATGCTGTTAACCAAAGCAGTTTGGAATGTTTGGAAAACTACAAAGACTTTGCTGAGATCGATGACGAAATGATCAAGCAGTATCTAAAAAATATGGACTGGGAAAGGTTCAAATCAATCGAAAGTAAAGCCGATTCATGGGTAGAATCTCTGCCTCTAAAGTTCCCTGATCAAAAATCCGAAATCAACTTTATAGTGCTACGTGACATCTTGCAGATTGGGAGTGGTTATCGTGTCGAGCTCAAGGAGTCGAACGGTGGAAAGCGTGGAGCAGCTGACACTATTTTGTATGGTTGCCTTGGGTCGTACATTTCTGGCATTTCCTTCGATGCTGATAGTCTTATACGTTCCTCCATTGAGAGTGTTTCTGAGCAGTTTCAGATCCCTTTGCTCGGGAAAGAAGAGCCAGTAACCCAAATTGGTAGCGGCAGCGACTCAAAGCCAGTTGCGTCCGGAATATTTACGATTAGCAAACCCAGCGTTTTGAGAAAGCTTGCTGAACAAATTGTGGCCATTCTTCAAGACACTGGTCGCACATTGAAGAAATTGGGCTACGATACATTGGCCGATTTTATAATCGCATCAATCGAGGAGCAAGAAAACTTTGGTACCAGGCCTTCGGCAGTAAAACTTGCTGATTCTCTTTGTCGCGAGTTTTACGCATTCCAGGACGTATATACTTTTAGAAATAAGCCATTGTACTTGTTCAAAAAGGCACAGCTTGCAGTTTATGACCTTTGGCTTCGATTCATGAAGCAGGATAGAGCCCACTTTGGATTTGGCGACTGCGATCAGTTGACCATATTTGCTGATAATGTGATCCCAACAATGCTTATTCACTATAAATTGATCAAAATTACTAGCGAAAGGCTGCAGAATAAGCTGGACAACCAGCAAGAGCTCGATTGTGAAGAGGTTAGCGTATTGCGTGCTGCTTCGGTTGTTGTTGCCTTACGTATAGTCGACTTCTGCAAAGCCGATCCCACTCTGGTTGGCGGTGCTCGCAGTGGTCTCAACCAGGCCAACCTTGACCAATATTGGTGGCAGGAAGGAAAGGAGCCAGAGCTTCGTAAGATCCCTCGCATCTCGTTCAAGCAAACTGTGTATTTCTGAAATTCTAATTTATAGTAAACATTTAACACAAAGATATTAGAATATTATGAACCAACTCGAAACCTTTTCAAAAAATTGTTTAAATGAGAATTATTTATTGGGTTATTAAAAATACTGAGGCAAAAATACGTTATATGCTCAACATTTGTGCTTTTATAATTTTTAAAAAAAGATAGCACCACTCTACCCGACATACTAAACACTCTTTTCATTGTTACAGAGCTGATGTTATAACATCATGACAAAGAATCTATCATAAGTCAGCCACATGTTTAAGCACAGCTGCTGTCTAAAACATTCAATTGTGCTCAATTCCTCATGACTTTGCTTTAGTCTATTTTGGAGAAGACACCAGACCATTATAATATAATTCGTGCCAATTTTTTTTGCTAAAGTGCTAAAGTAGATCTCTTTAATTGTGCGTATAATGTAAAAGCAATGGCAGAATATAATCTCTATAAATTTGGTCTCGTGGATTGGCAGTTCCAATGTAGCATCCCATTCAAAATTTGTACCATGTACAGAATCATGACATTGCATTTTGTAGACTCTTTCTCGATTTATTATACCAATTAGTATTGTAATTTCAAACATAGTATCCGATAGTGCAACGGCTGTATAATTAGCTATCCTTATTACATATTGCAGAAGTAAAATGGCACATCAGAATCGAACAATATACAGATGCACGTACTCAGATGACATTTGCTTTAAAACAATACATTTATCTTCAACCTGATCAGCAACCATCATCATCATCATTGTTATTACATATCAGTACATTGGATTGTCGATTTTGTACGTAATACATGACTTTAAAGGAAACGTGTAATAGAGCAGAACGATTTTCAAGAATGTAGAATTTTTATCCATAGTAGCATTCCTATAGAGCAATGTCAATCTAATGATTGTATTAAAGGAGACCAAAATATAGCGACATAGTTTAGAATATATACCTAGACATTAATGCATTTTGCGGATATATATTTTTATATTTTATAACTCAAATAGCATAAGCTCAAGGATATAATAAATAATGTGAAAGTTTACGCTAAAACAACCCATGAAACCAGTTTAAACCCTCATGAAAAGAATATTTTATATTTTCGGATGCCTTAAAAAATAAAAACAAAACTATGCTGCTATTTTACAAATTGAATTGTGGAGCAGAGCTACATTGTTTACCAAACCCGTCACAATAAGGGCAGATAAAACATTCACAGATTGAAATCAACGACCATTATCCAACAAGTAACACAGATAGCTACACACCTATGCACCAAGGTTTCTTATGTTTTTATTATCAGCCATAATTTCGTATTGATGCACAGGTATATATTGTGTTTTAAAGCCAGCAAATAAAAAACTTATAGTGGGATTGCGAATACTTGTTTCTCATCAAGTTAATGTTTATTGGTTATTTTATAATAAGGTACGGTTGCATTCAAAGACATAGATTGATGTACTTGGGGTATGTATGTTGGCTCACCAGAAAGCCATGTGGTCCTAATTGTCTTCCTAACATTATTGCACAATTCTTGTCAGCATTTTGGTCCAAGGTATCCCAACTTCAATAATAGGAAAAGGACAATCAGCTTTTATAGGGACATTTGCAGTCATATCTTGACATACAAAATTGGCTTTTTGGCTGCATTACAATTTTTATCAAGTGATCATCAAGATGCCAGGCCATGCCTTATCCTCTCCTCTTGTACTTGTCTTTGTTTATGCTGTGGGAAGAAAATTGCTTGCTGGCCAGTGTCTTTATCCTGTGCAATTCGCAGCAAAACTCTCCACCTGACTCAGAAATTCCTTGAGCTTGATACTGTTATAAACCGTGGATGGTCTGATTTCTCAAGACACCAACAACCCTCACAACACTCTAAACTTTCTTGGCCTTTCTTTACTAAAAATCTTCTAGCACAACCACTGACATGGACCTAGCGTTCAACAACGTCTTTTACTGGCTCCTGGATCCAGTCAATCCGATGTTACAAGCCCTTCTTTTCAAGAGGGCGCCACAATCCAATGATGGTTCCGACGATTTGGATTCTAGTGATGATTCTCTTTCTCCAGGAGCAACAACCACTGATGTCCATGGAATGTTTAATGCCATCATGGGCAAGTGGGTATATGTCGAGTTCGCCCTAGACATTACTTCTATCGTACTCTCGGTCGTCGTTATAGCCATTGTGGTTTCCCTCTTCTTCATAAAAAGAGAAGTCGCGCTTCGTCCATCATTCCGACTATCAGCGTGGATTGCAGCCATGGACATTATCATGTCTTCGGCCAAAATCGTAAAGTTATTCAACGAGTATATGAGCAAAATCCCTGTTGGCCATGTAAAATTCATCAATTTTGCGCTAATGTTTACGTCCGTGGCCTTTGTTTTTCTCACCGACTGTATCGTCCTACAGCTCCAGCTTGCTGTTCTGCATAATAAAGGCCATATTGCTGCCATGCTGAATC
This sequence comes from Mycoemilia scoparia, assembly GCA_027575805.1. Taxonomy (NCBI): domain Eukaryota; kingdom Fungi; phylum Kickxellomycota; class Kickxellomycetes; order Kickxellales; family Kickxellaceae; genus Mycoemilia; species Mycoemilia scoparia. The sequence continues at coordinate 1,991 of JANBPU010000040.1, read as the reverse complement.
CATACTACGAGGCGGTTAGCATCCTGGCAGCCTTTATTGTCACGCAGCCTACCCTTTATGTATTCAAAGATGTCGTTTGGCTTCCTGAGTATCAGATCATATACACAAGCACATCGAACAGCGAGGGAATCAGAATAATGTGGGGCACATTCATGGCATGGATGGTCGGTGGAATTGGCTATATGCTGATAATTTGCTTCTTCTTGGTACTAAAGCTTATGCCAATGCTTATCGGAATGAAAACTAAAAAGGTCTTCAATCATCCAGAGCCTTCAAAGGAGCAGATTGAACAAAGCCGATCATCATCAAGGACATTGGGTATGCTTCGGAAAAGATTTGGACGGAATAAAAAGGACCCGGGAAACAATGAGTCTGGTCGTGATACAGGTGACGAAGAGAAAGAGACCGATAATTCTGGAAACACTGTAAACGGTAATGGAACAAAGGGGCCAAATGATCAGAAATATCCAGGCGCTTCTGGCGGCGGGATGAATCACACCCAAAATTTACCAACGACCCATGTAACGGATCGTCACCGTAGACATGTTCGTAACACCATCCTGAGAATTATGTTGTACCCCTTGGTTCCAATAATCACCAGGACTATCGCTGTTGTTACTCAGATCACCCAGCTCTCACCGCTCCCGGTTTACCTGTTGAGTACACTATTGCCTGCCTCACAAGGAATACTCAATTTCATTGCCTTCATGTTCAACCCGAGTATTGGTGAATTTTGGAGGTGGTTCTTGAACCTAAAGTATGTCAAAAAAGCCATAACTTTTAGGATAAAGGTTACATCTTATCACAAGGAGCTACCCCCCTCTTTAGCGCACACAAAGAGCTAATTTAGTAACTAGCTTTATATTTTTACTATTTGATGTACCTCTACAACATTTCTTGAATACAGTTTTTTGTTAGTTTTAGATCCGTAATTTGATATTTTTAATATACCACCAACCAAGATAAATGTAAGCTTTTTAAGCTGAAAAATGGGAGGAATTGCGTTGAGAAATAATATTACTATTGGAGTCCATTTTCCCCTTATTCTTCGATCTCCTTGTCATCTTCCACTTCGGGGAATAGTATTTCCAATCCTGACTTGAATCTAACATAGTTGGAAAACTGCTTTTGTCGTTTCGTAAATAATTCTTCTACATTATAAAAGTAACGGTGGGGGTATATAAAGTCCACCAAGTTGTATTCGAATCCCCGCCTTTTCCAACCACGCTTTATAATCAGCTGCTCGTATTCATTTGGTACAAACATAGAGATGTTGGACATGTTACTTGACATTATTTAGTAGAAATACTGTGGAAAAAAGTAAAAATAAGTGGGATGATACTAAAGTCCTTGAATTTAAGGAGATACCTTGTGATATTTATAGTGTTAGAGTTACGAGTCAAATTTAACACATCGCTATTGCGTGACCTTTAATCGAAGGCCTAAATTTTGTTGTTCCCTTTATATCTACAATAAATACTATAAAAGCACATGATTTTTTAAAGCTATAATTATAGGTGCTTATCTAAATGTTTCCTAAATTAATTGTAGTAAAAAAATATGAGCCATTATCCACAATAAAATTATGACTATTAGAGCTTAAAGAGCCTTTAATTTATACCGTAGATATATTATTTTGAAAATCTTCCAAATAACGGTAATAATTTCACTTTTAGTAAAAAAGGACCAGAGGGTCATACCAACAACTATTTTCAATTAAACTCTATAATTTTATTCATGGTGTGTTCTATTGATATGTATTCATGTCATTCATGATATAACAATGCTTTCCCATAAAATAAGGGAAGACAAAGTTACTTTGATTCTTTAAATAATAACAAAATTAACTTTTTTTATTTTAAAATATGGGTAATAATTTTTGAAGGGTACATTTGGCTGTGATTGCCCCTATTACCTCCCAATTATGCAGAGAGAATGCTCCTGGTACCCAATGGCATATCCAGAGTCAGAAATGAAGTATTGCCCAGTAT